>JBBPKM010000351.1:0-15928 GCA_038089255.1 Austroboletus rostrupii
GAAGAACAATGAGGCATATCGGCGGTAGACGACTTTGGTGTCTGCATGCACCCAGTCGATCATGCAAAACCCAGAGAATGAGCTCCCTCACCCTTGTATTCTAAAAAGTTACACATCCGCGTACGTCGAGCCAGGACTAGCTGCGTGACGTCCTTGACAATCTTGGCTTTGACTTTGGGGGCCATCGTTGTAAACCACTTCGCAAGGCGCACTTTTCCTGGTGATACGTTTCAGATATCTGACATGACATGCTTCTCTGTCAAGATAAGACGAGCCTTGTCGGGACACGAGCAAGATGTAGTTGATCATAGCGAAGGGAGAGAGCCTGTGGCTGTGTGTGTACACCAAAGACCTAACACGACATCCACTACTACCGCTAGGGTGCTACGCATCTAACCGAACATCCGACCGTGATAGCATAGTATGGCCCAGATGGACTGAATGTATGAGGATGTCTGGAAATATATGCTAGTGAGTAAAAGCCCCGGCCACGATGACGAGTAGAATCAGATTAGATCAAGGAAATATACATCGGGCACCACTACCGGGTGCCCTCGAACCACCTGTTGTCGTCATGTCCTAAACAGAACAATCACCCACCAAAAGGTCTACTTTTTATGCCGCTGGTTAGTCCTTCGAGAAGAAACCACCAACGAGGGCGATCCCGGTGTCGTCGACAAAACAGAAGCCGACGCCGTCAGTCTCGTCTTCCTTTTCAGCTCCCAGTAGTCGAATATCCAAGTCTGCACAAGTCCAAAGGTAGCCGATGTGACCCAGTACAAGACGATGCTCTGTGATATGAATGAGCAACCTGGAACGTCGACAAAGAAAAGGGCAAGACGCATACCCCAGGCACCATCGTCGCAATGAGAATGCGTCCGATGGACACCAACCTGAGCGCGGACTTGATCACCTTTTGCGGCTCGATCACGCGTTCGCCCTTGGCAATTCTTTCCTCCTTCCACTTTTGCACCTTGACCTCGCGTTCACGTTGCTGATCCGTCATAAACCACCTTGAGCTTTCCACATTGGCCAACGTAATAAAACCAAGTGCGATGGGTAGCGTCCCGGTCGGGTCGGGATGGATGAGCGTGGAGAGTGTAAAAAAGGACTCGGAATCAAGGGGTGTGGGATGCTGTGATATGTGCGCGAGCACGACGGAACACCCGACAAACACTGGCAACTGAGTCAGGGGCGGTATAGCCATCGTCGTCACAGGTTGGCAACGATATTCTGCGAAAAGTTGTTTCCGGCGCGCTGCAACCTGGCGGAACACGTTCAGTTCATATGGGTGACAGAACAAGACAGAGCCGTACGGCCTCTTTCATTCTGGTATGGTGGATGGTTTCTAGTTCCTTCTTCGTGCCTCGCACTTTCTCCCGCTGCATATCTTCAAATATTTTCTTAGCAATTACCGGTCCTTCCGACTGTAGACGGGGCAAAACCTCTTCTTCAGCTCTCCATTGTCGTCGCTTAGACTACACAATATCAGTGACGAATGTACGTGGGGGACATAGTTTAGGACTCACCCATACTGAAAATGGGACGGTGAGTGCAAGTCGAGCAAGTACCGTGCAGAGGATGATCGTTGTGGAATATGCAGGCCACGACGGTGGAATCGGAAGTGCAGTTGCGAGGTCGAGAAAACCTTCTTTGAAGACGTCCAGACTGGCAAAGGTCCTCCGACGCGCATTGGAAGAGAGACACAGCTGGGGTTGCCTGTGGTGTGCCCTGCGGAGCGGACGAGTGACATAGCGTGCCAACATCAAAAATCAAACAAGTCAAGGTCAAATTGTGCTTATAGACGACACTACAGCTATACACAACACTCAATCTTCCGCGCTCGTGTCAATGACTCCTTCTTCAGAGCTAGTCTCCGCTGGACAGTAGGTTGAAAAGGAAAATGTCTTTGCAACGAAACTCCCAGGGTTGAAGACATGGCAGCCAGAATAGGTCAACTTGTACTTTTCGTATTTGTCAGCAAGAATGACCTTTGTGAATAAGGTACTTCAGCGGTCAGGTATTCGGAATAAAGCAGTATCTTACGGCTGTTGGCAATGGATACAAGCGCAACGCGTGATCATAATCACTCAATGTTGGCTGGATTTGAGACGTCAGTGGTATTAGATGACTCTGGTCCAAGATCGTTTGCACGAGCTATGGAATATGAGATCATTATAGATCAGTAGGGAAGCGAAAAACGGAGCGTACATATCTTCTCAGGTTTTCGCCCAGGACGTTTGGCTTGACTTCCATGGTATTTCGCAACATCCTTGCCATGGTATCTTCGCGGAAAATCACAATCTCTTGCGCAAAGAATTTCAAGCGACAAGGATTACTTGCAAAGTGTGCCTTTGGAACTTTTGCCCGAAGTTGGGTCGTAAAAGATGAGAGTATTGGCCTCCGTGGCAGAGTCACGTTGCTGGTTAGATCGAGCGGGCCAGGGACAAAAACAAAGTGAGTCATGCGAGTGATTTGAGGATACGAGGCGATTAGTTGGCCAAGCGTATCAAAATTTTCTGTGGCAGATTTCAGTTCGTCATGTCATATGAGGCGAATTCCAACATGCCCTGATATCGCTGAATATCTTGTCCACTCCCCTGGATAATCGGTCGGCTTGTGAAATTTCCACACATGACAATGACTTTGGGTATGAAGCTGTTTTCGATGCAGTTGTCAAACATCCTTTGAAGTCCAACGAATGTCTTGGGGTTATCCAGACAAACATCAGATAAGAAAAAGAAGTAGACATCCGAAAGCTCCTCCCGAACTCTTCGAGCATAGTTTGTCTAGATACAATCAGCCTTGTTTCCAACGATGACACTCAACCTACGTCTTCTAGCAAGGTCGTCGAACCCTTTCCCAGAAAATCGATATGGCCATATATTGAGCTGTACAGGGTAAGCGCCGTCTCTACGTTCCATCGAAAACAACCCACCGAGCTGTCTCGCGATCTTCGCAAGGCGGTTGACCCATGGCGATTACTTCCAAGGTACCATCTTCCGTATATTCACCCTCGACGAGAGCAATGCACCCTTCTGTGTACAGTCCTTCACCGGGGTCGTCCTAGGCCAGTGAAAGGGTAAACATCTTAAGCCACGCAATATCAGTAAAAACCCACCAATTTGGATACGTCGAGGATAACGCTCCCCTCAGTATCTTCAAGGCATAACTTCTCTTCCATATTGTGTGCGAGCATGCCAAGAAGCAGAAATCTTTCACCAGCTCTGCCGAGGAGTTGTTTTGTGGATTTTAACTGTCTCAACACTCATGGGAATACGTCTTGCGCGATATCGTTGCCTCGGTCATACCGTCACGAGATGCTCTCGGTCGCGGGAGGGCAAAGTGGAAGGCGAAAAGTGTTCATTGCGTAGGACGCTCTGCTTAATGACATGGAGCCTGTTGCGCGTGGAAATTATGCGTGACTCTGCCGTGCCCGACATTGTTTGTGCTGCAGAAGATCTTCTGACTTTATGTTGGTAGAAAAAAAATAGGACCAGTGACTTACCTTTCAAAAGTTCCTCGTTCCGGTGACCAGTTCCAAGCAGGCATTTCGAAAGCATCGATTACATAGAGATGCGTTTCAGGATCGAGTGGTTCGGTTTTAGCACGGTCAGTGGAACCTTGATCTTGGAGTGCTTCATACACTCTTTGAAGAACAGATACGGATACTTTCATGGCGGCGTCTGACGGGACATTTGGGAACACGGCAGACGTGAAAGCAGGGCACCTCACCATCTTGTTTGTTATACTCTCTGGCTATTGTCTCGACGGAGAATTCGGTTTCTTCGTCGGTGATTTCGTGGCGATCAAGAATGTCTTCCAGAAACTGTAATACTTCGGGGCCAAGCGAGTGACTATACTTGCGAAAGACCTGCAAAAGTGATTGGAGGATTCAATATGTGAGAGCACTTTTCATACCTTGATGATAACACGTTGGCGCGTGTCAGTCATATTGTCGAGTGTAATCGCTACACGGCCGAGGGACAGCTAGTGAGTTGAAGTGGCACCAATACAAGTCTTCGTTAGGCAGTTCTAATTAGTAGTTACCTGCCCAGAACGGGCGACTCAGCACAACCTACGAACACGCTTCGACATCGACATTGATCATGATCCCGACGCTGGACCTCGATATAAGACCAGGTACAGGTATAGGGATGTTCGAGCTGGGTTCGTGGTCGTATTCTTGCTGAGCAGGCGGTTCTGACTTAATCGCCCTAGGTACATCCCTCTGGACAGTCGTTTCCTCCCTGCGAACGCTCCAGCACCTGTTTCCTCAAGTAGAGGTCAAATTTGACATAGAGAATGCATCCACATCTCCAGTAATACTCCATCTGCGTCCGTATTTTGACCTGCTCTTCTCTGCTTATCATCAGCGGCTGCACACAATTTGTTTGAGAAAGCCAAGAGATCCTCATCCACCGATAGTGCTTCGGTACAAGGACTCTGTCATCTCTTCCGGCGAGGAGCCTCTGGTTAAGATTCAGATTAGCCGAACTTTTGGTCCAACATACCCGGGCGACGAGCTGAGATATCCCGGTGTTTGGTTCAGTTTCGACGATGATGCTATCAATGAAGGTCTCAAAGGTGGCTCGTCCCATGCAATTGTAGACAACAGGTCGAAAGAGGTCAAACGTATCATCGTTACGCAAAAGGACGCTCAGGATGGGGGGCATGATCCTCTTGACGAGGTCACCCTTTGTTCGGCGATGTACGGGGATATATCGCGCGCTATCGTCAAGGTATGAACGATTCGTGCACGTGTGCATGTCTCCTCTACATTCAGCGTTTATAGATTCATAGCGGTGTCGTTCTTGACTTTTACGGTCCCCTTGGTCCTTCTACGTCATCTCTTCATATCCGCTTGGGTGAAACCACTGCGCAAGATCTCAATATTGACCTGGGAACGCCGTCGAGGATATATTACAAAGATGACGAACGAATGGCGATTCATTCACCCAATCCACAGCTAGAAGACGAGAGTCAAAGCACAGACTGTGAGTCGTGTCTTTTGGATGGATGATCTCTTGCGATGGTGATTAGACTTTTATAATTATTTCAGTCATGGCATCGATTTCTTGATTTCTGGTCAAACTCACACAGTGCGCAAAATCGTACTACATTCCAACATGGTGAGCAAAGAGCTGCTTTTGTTACGTCAAAGCTGAAGTATTGCGTGAGCCGGGTTCTCCTTTGTTCCAACAATACAAACGTTGTCCATGGGAGCTGGAAGGAAAACCTGAGGATGACGAAGATGGTCAGTGATGGCCATACAATTACTCGACATGTGAATTTAATTCATGCAGATTCACCTCCGAGGATGCGCTTTACGGACAAGGTGAAGAACCAATCTCTTCGCATCTTTTTTCGTATTAAGTATATCAGTTCGAAGCGATCAGTCACTTTCTGAGCCCAAGAGACCCTCCACCATCGATGGTGCATGATCGCACCGAATACGAGGACAACATTACGCTCCCTAGTCCCACTTCCAGTAAGATTTACAACTTGTCATCAAAGACCTGTTCACACATTTACGTAGGATTGTATGGTTACAATGGCGCAATATTGGAGGTGAACGAAGCGTCACAGGTCGTAGCTGTCCTGTTATTTTCCCAGTAATCAATTGCTTGCATACTCTGCGAGTCCCAGTTACTTCGCATCCACAGAAAAGATTTCGGGCCATATCGTTCTGAGCTCTTCCAAATCGCTGATCACTGCAATTCCTTCCATATCTTCTCCCAAGTCACCATTCATTCCCAGTGTCTTTTCCTGTCCACCTTCTACGACATCTAAGCCTGCTTCGTGGAAATGTGCACATTTCCATCCCAGGTTCCTAGCGGCAATTACATTCGTCTTGCTGTCGTCTATGAACAAACATTTTGACGGATCAGATATCTTGGCAGTTCTCATTGCCTATGTAAGTGGTGATCAGTATTCAGGCAATGAATCAAGGATGGATCCTTGCGCTCTGAAAAAAATCTGGTTCTGGCTTGCAAGTAAAGTTCAGTTGTTCGTAATCGCAGTAAACAAGTCCTTCTATTTGATCTTGGACTTCCAAGATTTTGAGCACTCGATTTGCATGCTGATTACCGCATCAGTACTCGCCCAGGGCGGGGTCACAGGATATAAAAATCGCACGTTTTTATATGCATTTGTCAGAGCCCATACGCGTACTTTTTTCCTGTCTAGATCTTGGAATATTTTCCTCAACTTCGAATCTGGCTTGATACAGTCCTCCAAGGGGAGAGTGCCGTCACATTTCTGATCAAAATCAAGAGGGTCTAAGCAGCAGGAAATCTATGATCACAGTCGGAGTGCGGCTGCTCAGTTACGCTTACCTATTTGATGATGCCGAGTGAGGCCCCGTAGAGCGAGGCCGTACTGCCTGTAGTACTTGAGATGCAGGCCCGACGCTTCATCTTCACCAAGGCCGAGGGAGACAAAGTACGCTCCAGGAAAATGGTTTTGACGGATGTTCATGTCCACGGTGAGCGAACATACCATGGATGCGCTTGCCCATCAAATGCGAGATCTTGGTACTAGCGGAATAGAGGGTGTTGTCGATATCGAACCAGACGACGAGGCGGGGGTCTTTTGGGTAGATGAGGCGTAGACATACAAAAAATCGCGGCCTCCCATACCTTCCGAGGTTCCGTTCACAGACATGTGGGTATCGCTGAGTGGTATATATCAGAGTCGATGCTGGACTGGCGGTGTATATGTTAGGAATTTTATTCCCACAATACAAACTCCGACACATCATGGCTTGGTGTGCTCTTGGCCGTGGCGATCGACGTCCTCGACAACAAAATCCTCAAGACTAACGACCGGTGAGTGCGATTTCGTCGTGGCCAGAGAGACACATCCACGACGACTTGCCTTCTTGTCGCCCTTTGTGTGGTGAAGGAGTCATTTCGTTGGATGTCTGGCTGGCACCCTGGATGTACCCGCTGACGCCGTATCTTCAGATGGCCCGCAGCAAGCAGCACACACCCGGCATTCCTGCTCGGCGCCCCCAGCCCTCTGCCCGCCGCGGCCTGAAAACTCCAAAACCGGAATCAGAAGCTCCTGCGACCAAAGAGGTTCAGGTCGGGGGCGAGAAGAACGGCAGCACCCGTATCGTGCCCACGTCAAAGGCCCCCCGCTACTACCCCGCTGATGATGTTCGTCAGCCCAAGAAAAGCCGCAAATCGCCCAAACCTACAAAACTCCGGCCGACCATCGTTCCGGGGACCGTCCTCATCGTGCTTGCTGGCCGTTTCAGGGGGAAGAGGGTGGTGTTCTTGAAGCAGCTGGAGAGCGGGCTGTTATTGGTGACTGGACCCTACAAGATCAACGGTGTCCCCCTACGAAGGGTGAACCAAGCGTATGTCATTGCCACGTCGACGAGGGTTGACCTGGAGGGTCTCGAGGTTGGTAATATGCTGGTCGAATAGGAAGCAACCAAGTTGATCGTCTTGGCAGGTCGACGTCAAGATCAACGACGCTTACTTTGCCAGGACTGTTACGAAGGGTGCATCCTCTGCAGAGGCAGAATTCTTCGAGGAGGGCAAGCCGAAGCCAAAAGAGCCCCTGCCAGAAGCCAAGACGGCCGACCAGAAGGAGGTGGACAAGGCTGTGATTGCGGCTGTACAAAAGCAGGCGAACCTGGCCAAGTACCTGAAAGCTAGTTTTGGTCTTACCAAGGGGCAATACCCTCATCAGATGGTGTTCTGATACTTTGCTTTTACTGTACGGGAACGATAGGGCATGTAAAGCTATGATATGTCGCACTGCACCAGGTGATATTATGACGCTTGTGTTGGACCCGTCTTGGAACTGAACCGCGCGGCCACTACGTCACTCGTACTCGTCCTTGTCCTTGCCACCGACCACTCGTTTGAGATCAGCTAATAATTGTAACAAGTACTACTATGCCATCCCCCCGTCCCCGTCTGCTTTTCGCCACCGTCGTCCTCGTCTTCGCATTGCTGTCCAAATGGCCCACGACTCCGTCCTCCTGGCTCCTCCTCGCCTGCTGGCCGCTCGCCGCGCTCCTCTTCTCATACCTCGCCCGCGTCTACCTCGCCCCATATGTCCTCATGCGCTGCTCGAGCCACATTCGCGTCCGGAGCGTCAGCTTGCGCTCCATTCGTGGCCTGTACTTTCGTAAAGGCAACTGGACGTGGCGCGTCGACCGTTTTGTATATTCCTACCGTTCTTCCACAGACGACGGCCCCAGAAGGCTCTCCTTCAGAATCGAAGGTTTCAAATTGGAGATCGAACCTTCCCCGGCCCCTCGTCCTCCCCCAGTCCGCTCAGCTCACAGGCGTGGCCTCACACTCGTGGACCTTTCTCCCTCTCCCGTAGCGCTCTATTTATGGTCCGTGATATCACGTCTGTACGTTGTGTTCGATCCCGCCGTCCGGCCGGTCATTCGCCTCCTCGTAACTGCAGCACTTCGCCAAATCGTTCGTTTCATACCGAGGCTTATGGAAACCGTCCAAGTAGATGTCGACCAGGCAGTTCTTTCATACGTCGGCTTTCCCCAACTCGAGCTCGTCGTGCAGAATGTTGCGTTCAAGGCTCATGTTTCGTTCGCCGAGAGCCCCAAGTTTCATCCTGTCAGAGACTACATTTCCCCGAGCAACCAGGCATTGAGCGCACGCGCGTTAGCAATGGGTGCTTGGAAGTCGCGTCTTTCCAATGGCTTCCGTCGTGCCTGGACTCGCACTTGGAACGATACTCTAGGTCGAATGTCTGGTTCCGTCTCGTATGATCTCGCGGTACGACAAGTCCATGGTTTCATCCCGTCGGGTGGTCTGGTACAGATGGGTATGTTAAACGGGATGCTTGCTTGCACGATATTGATTTGGAGAGTCAAGGCATATCCGAAAGCGGGACAATGTTGCACTCCCCCGACTTATTTATTATCACTGGTTCAGCCCGGTTCAGCCCAAGAGACGGTGCTATTGAAGCCTGTAGCGTGCGCAATCAAGTTAAAGTCGGAGCTATTCATGTGGATGCGGACAGTTGTCAACGTTGGTTATCACATTTGGAGGTTGCCTCAGAGAGCATTCCTGCTCAGCCTCCTGGTCCACTTGGCACGGCCACTCCATGGTTGAAGAGTGCTTTCGGTGGAGTAAGTGTTTGTGTAGACCTTGGCGACAACTTGTTGACAGTACCAAGTCTTCCGTAGCTTCTGATGCTCGTGCTCAGGTCACCGCGAAGCGGAAGAGGTCAAATATAAAGGTGCGTACTGTGACACCTCTCTCTCTCGTCTACTAAATAGCAGATATTTAAGCCCCTCGAACTTGTTGCGGCTGCCCGTCTTGATCTAGATTCTGTTACTATTTCAATGGGAATCCTCTGCCACAGGTACAACGTTGTCTTCAAAGCGGTAACCTGCTCTTGCGAACCCAGTAACGCAACGGTCAATCCTGTTCATTTTTCCTGGCTTGGAAAAGAGTCATCAACTGTCTCGCGAGCGTTCTTGTTTCGCATGGGACTCCAGGATGTTTCCTTGCACAGGCTGGGCGGGGCGTCTCAATCCAACCTAGTTTTACATGTCGACTCTATCTGGGCCAACATTACCCTGTCAGATTGGCCCCCAATCTTACTGGCCAAACCCTCTTCCTGCTGTGATGCCGACCTGCCGTCTGTGTTCCTCGAAGCCGGGATCACTTCTTTTTCATTCACTGATCGGCACGACATACTGTTGAGCCTGGTATCCGAGCTCAAGTCTTCCTCTAATATGCCACGTGAGGAGCCGAAACCCTTCATTCTGCCTCATATCTCGCCGGTTCCTCGGATTGCTGTTAATCTAAGGGTTGGACACATTTCTGCGCTTGTTACATGTGCTGATGTTCACGGAGTCGAGGAACCATTCTCAGTGGAACTGGAAACTGAAGGAATGATCTTTACCTCCTCTTCCGATTTCCGTATAGGAGCAACGTTGGCTCAACATAATGCAAACCTCCCGTTCCACATGACATGCCCCTTCTTCTTCTTTTTGCACCCAATCTTCTTGCGAATACGCACTCATACCTCAAACATTGCTACCCGGCGTATGTCTAGGTGGGGTTCAGAATGCTCGAGCGGTCAAACATTGTTTTCTATGGAAGGCATAGAAGTTAATGGGACATTGACGGGACTTGGTGAAGCAAGTGATTACGATCAGTCTGCGTGCAATTTGGACACATCCACTATATTTGTTGATCTTCATTGCTGCACAGAGGCTGGCATGTTGGAGCTATGGCATCCTGACAAACTGAGAATCCTCAGTGTGCTGTTATCACTCCTTTCCGCTCGTTGGCCTTCCTCACAGATAAGACCTCGGTCTTCATTGGTGTGCCTTTCCAATTGCGCCCTCTCTTTTTCTGTCGCGCGGCTGGTTCTGTTTATTACGGGCTGCGACGTCAATCCCGAAGCAGACAAGGACATCACGCGCGGAATCGCGTTTAGCACCGGAATTTCACTGCGCTACTGTTCTGTAAACTCGGGTCAAAAGCACGCGCTCACACTTTACCCGTCATCTTCTCAGATCAGAGAAAAATTGTCATTGCCTATTGATCGACCTAGTGGTGCTGCCCTCTGGGAGAGTAGTTCTGGAGCTTCAGGCACACATCGGAACATTGGAAAACTCATACTCTGGAACACGACCTTGCGTGCTGCGGCTGCGGACAAATTTTCGATAGACGATCCACATATTACGGAGAGAGATAGCCCTTTATTGGATAGCCAACAGCTCCTTTCGATCAAAGGCGTTATCGTGGACGTTAACTTTACTCCGAACCCTCTCTCGGATTCCGTAGGAGCGGCTTGCGACACGACATTTACGGTGGACGATGCATTGGGACACTTTCAACTTGGTCTGACGTACTCGGTTCTTCTCGCGTTACGGACAATCAATGTTCTTTGGCAATGCGCAACCTCGTCAACACTACCAAAATCTTCGTTAGATTCTACACCAAACATTAAACGGAACGTCTACGGCACAATCAAATCAATTCGTATGCGTTTGCGGTTCATGGACAAGACTGTAGTCGCACGGATTAATTATTTGAATGTAACGCTCACCCCACATGATGCTCGCCTTTCTACCAATTCTTTGCTCACATGGGTCCCAGTCAACCAGCGACAGGCAGCAGCCGGAGTATCAACTTCAGAAGGAGCTTGGGAGGAATTATGCCGTGTGCATAGATGCACTCTATCGCTTGCTCCGACTTTGAAGGGCCCAATGCTCATCGACATCGACAGCTTTCGAATCCGCATCCCTTCTGGCTATGTTTTCGCTGAACTTCAGCTCTCTGTGGCGACCACTGTCAAGGCGATCAAACACTTGGTCCATGTGATCCGAAGCTCCAAATTCTCTTCTATTCCCGCTCCGGAGGCAGAGTCTGCGAAGCTTGTGCCCGATCTCACCTTTAATTGCCGAATGCTTTGCTTCGAAGCTGCAGATGACCCATTCGAGAGCCAGCTTGCTTTGAATTTCAGGGTAGGTCTCGCCGCAGCGAAATCCAGGTCTCATCGCGAAGAGGCTTTCAACGCGAAAGCGATGGCCGTCATGTCGGAGAATCCGGCAGCTGAGGATACTCCAGTTGTGAATACAGACTACCAGTTTAGTAGAGAACATTCCGTCTCTATCGAAGATGCTCGTCACCGTTTGAATCTCGCGCACAGCCTAGATTGGATAACCAGGCTTCACCAGTACATCCGTGAACGAGTAGCTCGAGAAGAATTAGTTCATCGCGAACTTTATGGTTCCATACCACTGAAACGGCCTACGAAAGCTGTCGATCTCGTCAAGCCTGCGAAATCAGTGCGCGCTCCGCCACTGCTTCGTGTTATTCTATCTGGTCTCCATCTGCAGCTCCAGCGACCTACCTTTCCTCCAGACCATTTGACCTCCTTTCTTCACGAACAAGGAAATGGACTTCCCCATGAGACGTGTTATTCCTTGCTCATCCCCATGCACCTCAATATATCCGTTACGGCTCTTCAAGTTTCACTCCGTGACTATCCCCTGCCTCTGCTTTACATCCCAGCCAGATCTGACGATAGCGGAGCACCCTCACTTACTTTTGATTCTAACCTTGTGATTGCCGAGGAAATGGGCCCTCCTCAATCAATTGACTGGATTCCTTGCCATGTGGATGGCCTCGAAGACACTTCCAGTCACAGCCGTACCCTGGTCGTCCATGTCCCCAAGACGCTTATGCCAGTGAAAACATACGCTCGCCCACTAGTGTCCGTCTTGACGGATAAGACGACTACGTTTGCCTGGGGTGTGAGTTACAGTCCGGCTTTCCAAGATGTCATCAGAACTCTGGAAAGTTTGACTCCTGAAACCCGGGATCCATCAACACCTATCGGGTTTTGGGACAAAGTGAGTTCCGTGTCTTATCAAAGATGAAACCAACTCACAAGCGCTTAGTTAAGATTGATTTTTCACTGGACAACCGAGGTTTCGTTCAAAGAAGATATCCGTTTATACATTAAAGGTGGGAGGCGATGAAATCTCTGCTTGCTGGCCTTTACAATTCACTAGGCAATCGTGATCCATATATATTGGATAATGATGGAGCTGGTTTCGCGCTTTGTTGGCAAGGGGAACCACAGATCAATATTGGCTCTCCAAACAATGATCACGAGCTCATACAGGTCACCAGCGAATCTATGTCCATTCTTATACCAAAGTAAGTCTGTACCAATGCAATGCCAATGCTATCATTTACTTCATGCTTCGCTTTCATTAGGTTCGAACCACTAACAAGTTACGAGGGGATTTATGCTCAGGGTCACATTGCTTCAAGAAGCGACTGGGTCAAGATGTGCGCTAATCTGTGTTCTGGCGTTCGCTTTGGTGTAGGGATTATGTTTGAGCGCACGTGCACGCTGGAATGCGGTGTGTGCACAGGCTCTCCCTTTGACCGTAACTGTCGGTTTTTCCAATTCCGGCCGCATCACGCTATACAGCTAGTGAATGCAGATTCGTTGGGCCCTCATGTAAGCCACTTCCTACAATGATCCCCGACCGGCCTTAAATTCACGCAGATTGCTCATGATTCCTATCGTGACTTCCGGTCAAACTTCATCCATCTTTCAATATCAATAACTTCGGCACTCCGACGAGGTTTAGCCCAGGCTGAACCCCAACCGAGTAGTTTTCACCTTACCCCGAAAGTGTTCGCCAGTTTCTGGTCGTGGTGGGGACTCTTTGACAACGGGCTGTCCTTGCCAATCAGACAAGGTTCCCTTTATCGCCGGAAGGCACCGTCGCCAAAGTTTTCCCGACACTTGGCAACGCTGAAATACAGGATCTCTGTACCAGAGCTGTTCATAACGCATGCGTACATCGATGATAGCTCAGAGTCATGGGACAACGGTACAATAAGTATCGTGGGCATAAAAGCCAGGGTCAGCCACTTTCAAGCCGACATGCATCAAAGAGACCAAGAGACGATTGCGCCCGGTAAAGCACCTGAGAGCATTCAGGTTGTTCGTCATAAACCATTTTATGCTGCCGAAGTGGTCCTCAAGAATGTGGACCTTCGTGCTATGTTGGTAGTTTTTCCGGAACCTCTTAAGCAATCGGCTCCTTCCGAAAGCCCCAACAAGGACAGCGAAAACCAAAGCACCTCAAATTCAGGGATTCCTCCATCGTGGCACGACAGCAAAGACTTTGTCGAAACGGACTGGTTGCCTTCACATAATTTTTCGGACATTCAGTTGTTCCCCGTGCTCTCCTGCCCCAAGGTGACATACATCAAGAAAAATTCGCATGCTACTGGTATCCATGAAAATAGTAAATTTGGCGATGAGGATACACATACTTGTCTGCTTGGGAGCGAACCCTGTAGGGATCTGTCATCCCTTTACAACGTAAACGTGACCCTTTTTCTTTTCTTTAGCTGTCCCTCAAGTGGAGATTTCACTTACAGAACAACGAATTTCAGCCTTACAACAAGTGGCTGAGGAGGAAGGGAAATTGGCACGACCTACTCAAGTACGATTCATTCTCATAAGGATGTAATTTCGTCGTTCATTCGTGCTTCAGAGACAATATTCCTTGGATAAAATGGTAACACTTCTTCGAAATTATATTCACCGTCTGGAAGAAGTGGACCAATGTCCGGAGAGTTCACGCAAGAGCAATGTCGAGAGCTACTACATGCCAGCTGAAATGGTCTCCGCCAATGAATGGGCCGACTTTGAGAATGTCTATCAGGTGCATTCTCCAAACCTTTTCATGTGCAATGCTGTCCGCGACGTACGTTTTGGTCTTATTCATGGGCAGGAGGGCTAATTATGCTAACAGGTTTTGATGCGTTATTACAATTGTTCCAAAGCGCGTCGTGGTTTTGAGTACCACATGGCAACTCGGTAGGTGGCTGTAAGCGCGTTGTCCTTTCTTTATTGATGAGTAGGTAGTGCTGTCAAATTTATACGAGATCAAGCCGAAGCCATGGTTCTTCAAGTACCCCCCCGCCACAGCGTTGAGAAATCTAGGACATCCACCAGTGCTGCACAAGCAGCTGCCTCTGCTTTGCGCAGAATGCTAGCCGCTGGACGAGCCAGCACGTCAACAGACATACAAGCATACGTTACTTCTGATCCAGCCGATGTCAAGCCCTTAGAGGGGTGGGAAGAAGGTGTTGTTCTGCGGAAGAGACACTTCTGTCTTCTGCTGAAGCCTCAGATAATCCTGCGGAGCACTGACCCTTCGCCCAATGTTGACACGGAAGCAGTCATGATCCTTGCCGCAGTACAAGCAAAGCTGCAAGTGTTCAAGATCATGGACGCATCCAATATGGAGGATCCTGTCAGTGGCCATATCATGCACAGGTGCGGAACTTTAGTGTTGGAAAGTTTGAATGATTCATAATCTTCTTAAAAAAGGAACTACACGTCATTAGATGGTCTTCAAACGTTCTGCCCAACTGATTCCGGCTCGTACGACAGTGGGTCAGTTCCCCTGGAGGTGCTGCTCGATTACCGATGCGAGAGCGATTCTTTCGATCGTATCGTTCCTCAAACCAACGCCAATTGCCAATACGACAAGTTTAATCGGCTTAGGCTTCGCAACAATGTCGCTTCCGCCACAAAGACGGAGCACACACACAAGGGAAAACAGGCACATCTCCAAAACGATACTGTTGAGTATTTAACCGTGCAGTTCCTGTACATGTGCCTGACTACATTTGAAATCAGGACTTGTTCCAAGTCAATGTTCCCCATTTAACGGTGTCAGCAAATGACCATCATTTCCAGTTTATTTCCAACATCATCACGCATTTGATACTATTTTCGGATATTGCGCATAAAGCACGGCTGGAAAAACTGGAAACACTACTTTTTCAGTATGACTTCGCGGACTTGAGATCTGTTGCTGGCGTCGTCTCCGATCTCCAAAGTCGTCTCAGAAGCGCGCTCGAGACACATAACGATGTCAGTCGCCAAGTGCAAGATAACCGACCCCAGACAAAACTCCAGATCTTCAAGCACAAGGCTCATATCTTCCGACTGGTGGAAGAGCTGAACCTGCTTTTTGACGCGATTCGGCTGGTTCAGAGCAGAACTGATGGTCATTCGGACCATAAATCTGCACTTCTTCTACAAGCCTCCTCGTCAGAGATTTCATGGAGGATGTTGGACGATAATCGGGAACTGCTCGCAAAACTTGCTGTGCGCAATATAGACTTTTCTTGGTTGAGCAAACAGGATAGCTCCACGGTCAACCGCTTGACTGTTGGTGATCTGCAGGCTTTTGATGGATCTCCGAATGCAGTTTGGACAGAAATTGTTGCAAAACACGAAGAGCCTTCCAATCACCCGCTTTACAAGGTATTCCAAATCTTCAAAATCGAATGGTTCTAATTGAATGATAGAGAGATCTATTCCTCGACGCCGATTGGATTGTGCTTGCACCTGTCGGCGGGATCGCCAT
>JBBPKM010000352.1:0-15888 GCA_038089255.1 Austroboletus rostrupii
AGCCAGATCTAGGAGAAGCGATCAAGGAGGAGCATCAGAGGAGGCTGATGCGACTGGATACAAGGGAGATCTTTAGGAGCAAGTTCCAGGAGAGATCTAAAGACCTGGGAGCACTTCTAGGAGGCCAGATGGATGACTAGATGAGGAGACCATGTAGACTCAGTGAAGAGGACATGATCCAGGGAGATCAGGGATGGCCAGATGGATGATCCAGAAGCTCAGGAGACTGGGAGAGCATTCAGAGGATGCTGAATGCGAACCATGAGAGAGTGATCAGGTTGTGATCCTGATCCAGGGATAGGAGGAGGTTGAAGGCTCACAAGGAGCAACTGATAAGGATCATCTAGGGACAACCTAGGAATGGCTCAGGAGAGCCCAGGAGAGGCCTGGAGGATTCCAGGAGCATACAGGGGCGGAGGGATCTCTGGTAGGAGCAGTAGGAGTTGGCTGATCTAGGAAAAAGTGTAATGGGGCTACCAAGGTAGGGACAAGTTGTAACAGGAATAGGCTAGAAGTTGCCAAGTCCTTGACCTAGTATAGGGTAACTAGTCCCAGCTGGCAAGGCAGGGATCCCAAGACTCATTCCTTAAAGCCTACATCCAAACCCAAGGTGCTCCAGCCCTTGATGACACTCTGAAAAAGTCAAGAGGTGTTTTGGCCTATATATTTGGATCTTAGCATCTGGAGTGTTTCAGCAAGAGCATGCCCTTTTGTTATAATTGGATCCACTGGTACCAACAGTGCTGTCATAATAGTAATTTTATATTAATACTCTTCGAATTACCTTGGTGTTGCTATGGCATTGCTAAAAAGTGGTTGAGCTAACTTCTATGAGATGGACTATAAGTCTCCTTGGGCCAAGCCTAAAGATTCTGATGCAGAACCACTGTCTGATGCAGCCAGTGTTAGGTCAATCATATCACTGCTCAGATCAGCAGCAATACAGCTAATTGCCTGCTGCACACAGTCCTCAATATTGTGCTATGGAGCTGAAGCCAGAGATTGCTTGGCTGCAGAATATAGTAAGTTAGCCATGCTGGTGATTGTGCTGGCATAGAATAAGTCAGACTCTGTGAATATGTAATCTAATGCATACATTGACTGAATATCAACCAACAGTTATATGAAAGTGAAAAATCACAATGGTTTTGTACAAAAAATAGCAGGCAAGATGAAAAATAGAAGGCAGAGATGACAATTTAATGCAGTTAAGTACTACTTACTATAAATAGTTGCAATTGCTCAATCACTGTGTTTCTTGTCCTTTGTTACAACTTGTCTCTACCTTGGTAGCCCCACTACACTTTTTTCTAGATTAGCCATCTCCTGCTTTTTCTACCATTTGAGTTGGCACTGCCACATTGTCCAAACATTGTTCTTATGTGGTAAAAAATGTGGATGCAAGAACAAGCAGAAATCAAGGTAGAATTCCAGGGTATTATAGCTGTTGTAGAAATCATTGCATCTGGCATGCACCTGTATGGATAGCCTTGTTCCACAATTAGGCCTCAATGCCTCATGTCCCAGCACAGGAATTGACATGAATAATGTCATGGCATTCTGGTGCACATGAGCTTTATACAGATACTCACAACATCCATTTTTTTTGCATCTGCCTCCAGTGCAGGTGCATCCACATCACTATTACCACCATCACAGAGAATTTTACTTGGTTACTGTTTATTTCACATGACTTGGTGCCATGGGAAATTTTCTCAAAAAGGGAGTCCTACCTTCTTCCTCTCATACCACATCAACAGGGCAACAGAGTGCACCAAAAACAACACTACTAGGCTCATACAAGCCCAGAGAATACATCCTGAGATCTCTGGTTATGAAAATCGAAAAAATGGCCATTTTTCCCAGCTCTGGGATCATTGTGTACACCTATTTTCCTCCTGTTTGCCCATGTTTTGACCTAGTAAAGCATCATAGCAGTGGGACAAGGTTGCAAAACCAGCCCTGAGATGCAATGGGCCACCATTAGGCTATGCGGTCTGCTTGATCATGAGCAGATTGCTATGTGCCTCAGTCTATCAACCCATACTGTTCAGCATATCCTTGCACACTTCAAGATGCATGGGACAATCATGGGTGACCTTGAGGACAATGCTGCAGATGAAAGGAGTGAATGTCGTCATCATTTACGGGACACAGATGTCGAGGTGTGATCTTGAATTGATTATACTGGGATCACACTGATTAGCTTATAGTTTTTACAGTGTGCTATTTAGCAGACCCCCGACCTGTATATTGATGAACTTCAAGAGATGCTACATGAAAATTGTGGCAAGACAGTCTCACATTCAACAATCTGGTAGACACTATGCAGGGCTGGATTTATGATGAAAAAGGTAAGTGATATATATAAATACATGAATATATGAATGTTTCTATTGCTAGATTACTCATATTGCAGCTGAATGCTCAGCAGAAAAGTGCTTTGAATACAAGGCACAAATTGGAGACTATGAACCATTTTAGCTGGTATTTGTGGATAAAAGCTCAGTTGACCATCACACTACATATTGTGGCTGAGCTTGGTCAATCTGTGGGACCAAAGCACAACAAAAGGCCTTTTTTATTCGTGGACGATGATAATCTATGATTTCCATAATATTGATGGCATTATTGATTGTTTGCTAGCTTTTCTGTTCTCCCAGTGCTATCATTAGATGGCATACTGCACTATGACATCATTGAAGGCTCCTTTTGTACTGACATGTTTATGCAGTTTATCGAATCACTTCTCAGTCAGATGCAGCCTTACCCTGCACCAAATTCAGTCATCGTCATGGATAACTGCAGGATCCACAAACATCCTGACATTTTGCAGCTTATTCATTCAAGGTAATGTACATTTCAATGATTCTTTTGATGTGAATTTCAGCTGATTCCATTTATTTGATAGGGGAATGCGATGTGAGTTTTTACTGCTGTATTCACCTGATCTGAACCCTATTGAGCTAACCTTTTCAGCCATGAAGTATCATTTATGACGAAATGGTGACTACACTCATTTTGCCATGACAGAGCTATCAGATTGTGATGTTTATATTATGCTACTTGGGGCACTGAGTTTGGTCACACCGGAGGATGCCTTTGGCTGGTTTTTACATGGTGGATATGTCTAGTAGTGTTGTCTGTAACCAAGTCCTATATGTCGCCATGAGGCTCGCTTATTACAACAAAATTTCACCCTTCGGTTGCTGATTTACTCCTTGGTGGCAAATTTTCATGTCATCGTCTAAGAAGCACAAGAAAGCAACATCTCAGAAAGCAAAGTGTACTGCCAAGTTAGCAGCACCTACAACTGATGCCAATAAGATTCCAGCAACAACTGTCGAAGGTATGCTTTATCTCTACTTTCATAAATGACTGATTTTCACATTTCATAGGCACAACTGGTAGAAAGAAGACCACAGCATGTGCTCCCTGTCATAAATGCAAGACCTGCTGTGAATTTACCAATGGAACCAGATCTGCATGTTTCAAATGCATTGCAAGCAATTCAGCTGACACATGCATCTCTACGGTTCAAGATGACAATAGTCACCCAGCTGCTATTGATCTTGTGGCTAGTGGTGCAAAATGTCCACCCTCTCAAAAACGTAACAACTCAGAGATGCCATGCTCTCCTCCTCCTCCACCATCAAAGCAGGCTCATGCATCCCGCTCAACATCCCAGCCTCCTAGCATGACATCTCAACCTTCAAGTACAACTTCTCAGCCTTCCAGTATGTGACAGTACAGTTCTACAACTTTCAAGTTGAAACAGAGTCAGTCATCTGGATCAAACACTCAAACACTTGTGCCAATTGATGAGACAGAAGAAGAAAATATTTATTTTGATCAAACAGCTACTGAGACACCAGAGGACTTTCTTTATAGTGTCTTGTTGGCAAAGACACTTGAGCATGATTTTATTGGGGTGGATGACAATGAAGGGGGGAGTGATGATGAAAGTGACAAGTCCAGATCTAGTGTAGGTGATAACTTCGACAACTGCAATGACGCAGATGGTGTTACGATTCAATTTCTATACCTGCTATGGATTTGTTTTCTTTATATTTTCCATGGACTTATTGTTTTTTTCACGATGCCTATATTGAACTACTTCAGCATTATATCTGCTGTTGCAGATTTCCCCATCATGATAGTGAGTTTACTTATTGGCCGGAAGATCAGTCATCTGATAACCTGGTCCTTTGTGTATTTTCCTTTCTTAAATATGGTCTGTGCTATGATATAGTATCTATATTAGTTGATATTGTAGCACTTGTACATTAATTTAGTTCTCCTTGGTTAATACCAAAATTCCTTTGCTCCCAATTGTTCTCTTCCAGTTGGTCTATCAAGCACCAAGTCATTGTCCTACTCTCGAGTGGATGCTTCCTTGTACTGCTATACATGAGGTCCTCTAAGAATCTCTTTACAGATACTTAATGACTTGGTTCATCTGAGGCCACACTTGGACCTATCCAGCACAAGTGTAAAAAAAGAACTAAACTCTTTTATTGTGACTAGCATTGTCTAGGTCATCCACCATATCATCGAACAGATTTGCTAATTGGTGGAATCGGCAGGCCTCCCCTGCATCCTCTACTGCGTCCGAATCATCGGAAGAAGTACCTACTAATCCCAACAAACCTATTGCCACCAAAACCCCTGAAGTACAGCAGCTCGAGCACCAGCTTAGCTGCTCTCTAGTCATACTGCATGTACTGACACTGCCAAGTCCTACGCTGCAACTGCAAGCTGGAAGAATTTTCGCCTTCCCACCTCCTAACATTGCAACCACCCCCATCGCCCATATGTTTAATGATCCGACTGCTGCTAAACCAACGGAGCTCCATCTTGGAACTCCTGAGGACTTTGATGGATCATACACTCGAGCCATCCCATGGCTACAATCAGTCCAGATGTACCTAGCCATCAATGATAAGTTGTATGACAGCCCAAACAAACAGATAGCATACACATTATATTTCATGAAGAAAGGGACTGCCATCACCTGGGTGGATACTTTTCAGGAATCAAAATTGATGGCTGGAATCTTTTCAATGGGAACCTGGACTGAATTTGAAATAGATTTTCAGGCTGCCTTTGAAAATGTGGACCTGAAAGGCGACTCTCTTGCATGGCTTGCATGGGAACACATCTATGAAAACAGGAATGGCAGATACAATCCCACCCTTCAAAAATATATCGCAACATTCCAAAGCAAGGTTGCCTTGACAGGCATCACTGACGATCAAGTTTTGATCAATTACTTCACTTCTGGAATCCCCATCTCCTTAATGCACAAAATCCAAACAATGGAGAAAGTGCCAGATAAAGTCAAGGACTGGTACACTAGAGCAGCTCACTTTGCCAGTGTAGAAGAAAGAGTGTTGGAAATTGCAGCCTGCCACCATCAAGGAAATATGCCATTTATGCCAATTATGCAGAATTGAGGAACAACCACCCGCAACCCAAACGCAATGGATGTTGACACTGTCAATATCAAAAAGCTCATGCCTAATGAAAGAGAGAGATGTCAAAAAGAAGGACTATGTTTCCTATGCCGAAGAAAAGGACATTTGGTCAGAACCTGTCCCAACAATATGCAACCATGTTCTACACCAATCCCACATACAATACGAAAAGTTGAAGAAAAACCCAAGGCAAGCATCTCCGAGATGCAGGACAATGAAATGGTTGGAAAGCTCAACCTGGATTTTTGAAAAGGAGAACACCCACAATGCATGTCTCTCCTCCTATTGATGTATCTTGTAACACTGTACCAGTAACAATGAAGGCAATGTGTATCCCCGTTCAGATTATGCTGCCCATAGACATGAACATCAAAGCCATTGCCACCACCACTCTCATAGACTCTGGCGCTCAAGTATTGTATATTGATTGGGAGTTCACCTGATCAAAGAAACTTCCAAGAATCTGCCTCCCCACTCTGGTTGTTATCTGAAATGTCGACACCTCTACCAACAGTAACAGAACAATCAAATTCAAGACAAAGTTGTTTATCAATATCAATGGATATATTCGCTCCACAGAATTCTACCTCATAAACTATGGAAAAGAAACGATGATCCTAGGATTCCTCTGGCTCACAGCCATGTCTCCTAAGATCGACTGGCAAAAGAAAATCCTAGAAATACTGAAAAAATCTGACCAAACCACAGATTTCATAGCCACGCACAAACAAGAAAAATAGTGGCAAGGAAATTTATACAACCTACATCACCCAGAATACATGACACCTCCACCAGTACACGTTCATGTAGATGTGCTCATGGATGAACACCTATTTGGCTATCTAGACAGGATTGAAGATGACGTCCTATGCAGCAATATATGCCTTGTCTGTGATATGGCACATGTAAAACCACTCTGCACTCTATCATGAACTGTTCTTGCCAATGGTAGATTTATCCCGAACCCTGCCCTTACCTGTGCGACCCTCACTATGTCAACGGAGTTAGCAATCCATGCCAAAAAGAAAGACATCATGCTCCCCACCCAATATGCAACCTTCGCTGATATCTTCTCGGACAAAGATATGCTGCTGCCACCCTCTCGTGACTGTGATCATGAAATCAACCTTGCAGAAACATTTAAACCAAAAATCGGAAAACTATATCCCTTAACTGCTGACAAACAAAAAGCCCAGGATGAGTTCTCAGACGAAAATCTAAAGTCAGGGAAAATTTGATCTTCAACATCTCCACAGGCAGTGCCATTTTTCTTCATCAAAAAGAAAGACGGCAAATTACACCCAGTACAGGACTACCACTACCTCAATGAGCATACTATCCGTGATGCGTACCCCCTTCCCTTGATCTCCAACCTCCTTGACAAACTTCGGTCAGCAACAGTATTCATGAAGTTCGACGTCCAATGGGGATATAACAACATCTGTATAAAAGAGGGTGACCAATGGAAGGCCACCTTCATCACTCACAGAAAGCTGTTTGAACCCATCATTATGCCCTTTGGCCCAAAAAATGCCCCAGCAACGTTTCAACGGTTTATGAATAAGGAGTTCCACAACTTAATAGCCGAAGGGCAGATTGTCATCTACATGGACAACATCCTTATCTTTTCACCCAATCAACAAATCCACAATGAAACCACCCAATGCGTCCTACAGAGGATGCATGACCTCCACCTATGGCTACATCTCACCAAATGTCTCTTTAATTCGGAATCTGTGGAGTACCTCAGAATGATTGCCCAACCAGGAACTTTAGCAATGGACCCAGTCAAACTAGAGGGTATTGCCTCCTGGCCTACCCCAACCAAAACAAAGGATGTACAATCATTCCTCAGGTTTGCCAACTTTTATCAGCAATTTGTACCCAATTACTCCAACATTGCCCACTCCCTCCTAGACCTCATAAAAAAGGACCACCCATGGGCCTGGACCAAAGATTGCGAATGAGCCTTCCTTCACCTCGAAGACATTTTTACGTCCCAATCCATTCTTCACATGCCTGACACCATGTGACCATTTGCCATCACCACGGATGCATCCAAATATGCTACAGGCAGGATCCTTCTTCAAACCAATACGAATGGTGAGTGGCACCCCTGCTCATACCTGTTCCAAATGTTCTCCACAACAGAACAGAACTATGATATCTATGACCGCGAACTGCTAGCCATCATTTGTGCTCTTGGGATGTGGCAACATTATCTATTAGGATTGGCCCATCCAGTTCTAGTATTTACTGACCACAAGAACCTGACCTATTTTAAACAACTGCAAAAACTCAATCATCAACAGGCTCACTGGCTGTTGGATATTGCCGACTATGATCTAAAAATTGAACATGTCCCAGCCACATGTCTCGCTGGCCCCAATGCCCTATCTTGCTGCCCCGACCATTTTCCAGATGACTCCACTGACAATACAGCAGTGACACTCCTCCCACCTATGCTCTTTGTTAACCTTATCAATATTTCCCTTCATAATCTCATCTCTGAAGCCTCAGCTACAAACCTGCTTGTCATCCAAACTCTCCAGTCTATTCAGGATGACATCTCCTCTGCTCTTCACTCACATCTAGCAGATTGGCAAGTTCATGACCAGATTCTCCTCTATAAAAACCATATCTATATCCCCCCCAATGTCTCGCTCTGCTGATCCATTGTTGAACAATGCCACGACCACGCTATGGCAGGACACCCTGGATATCTCAAAACCCAACAGCTCATTGCCACCGAATTTTGGTGGTCTGGTCTGGCAGCATTTGTCTAATCCTATGTCGCCAATTGTGCTGTCTGCCAACATAACAAAGCCAACACGCACCCCACGACTCTGCCACTCATGCCTATTGCCTCATCTTGCACACGTCCTTTCCAACAACTCTCTTGTGACCTCATCACCTCTCTCTCTCTCTCTCATGGATTTGATGCCCTCTTGGTCATGGTTGACCATGGGCTTACTAAGGGGGTAATTCTATGCCCCACCACGAAAACCGTCACTGCTGAAGGAATCATCCAGCTATTCTTTCACTCTGTCTATCATTATCACGGTTTATATGATAAGATTATCTCAGACTGAGGCCCATAATTCATGTCCGCATTTGCAAAAGAACTAGGATGCCTTCTAAATTATAAACTTGCGCTCTCAACAGCTTACCACCTGCAAACAAATGGAGAAACAGAGAGAGTCAATCAAGAGGTGGAAACCTACCTGCGCATTGTATGTGGAAATCATCCCACGAAATGGACAGAGCATATCACCATGGTGGAATTCATATATAACCATTGCCCCCATTCTGTCACGGGCAAATCCCCATTTTACCTACTCATGGGGTATGAGCCAATGGCACTTCTGACCACCCTCCAGCCAATGGATCTCCCTGCGGTGGAAACACAATTACAGGCCCTTATCACAAGCAGAAATGAGGCAATTGCCACTTGTGACCTAGCATGTCAAACTATGGCTGCACAAATCCAATGGAACTTCTGTCCCTTCCAAGTAGAAGAGAAGGTTTGGCTTGAAGCACACAACCTCCAACAGGCCATTATGGACCCGAAGTTCACGCCCAAGCGTGAAGGCCCCTTTACCATAACAAGGGTATTATTGCTGATCACATACCAGCTGTGCCTCCCAAAACACTGGAAGATTCACAATGTATTTCACACCTCTCTCCTCATGCGGTATATAGAGACCGAGACATATGAATGCAATTTCCCAGCTCCCCCACCTGACCTTATCACGGGAAAGGAGGAATACAAAATTGAACATATTATACGCCATCGTGGCAGGCTGATGGCCCATTCCTATCTGGTCTGTTGGAAAGGATACACAGCAGAGGATGACTCCTGGCTCCCAGAAAAAGAAATACACCATGCACGGACCCTCTTAGAAGACTACAAAAGATGGCAGAAAGGTTTAAAGTAGTCAAAGACCTCTTCACAAAAATCCATCAGCCAAATTTGTCTGCCAACAACTCTACCATTTCCCTGTCATCTCCCTCTGACCTCACTCGTTCTATGGCCCCATCCTGTCTCCACACACCCTCCTACGCCCATAGTCACTCTCAGTGCTATAGAACAAGCCGCCCACGAAACAACCCCGTTCCCTGTCCGCTTCTCTGTTCATGCCATTGACACACCTCGCACAGCTCACTGATGGAAGAAACCCATTGCAGGAGTCCTCAAATCCATTGCTTATGACCAAATTCTAGCGGACTCATGGTATGTGGCGTGTATTGACACCCATGTAGAAAGCAACTCCACGCTATACACGCTCTACATGCTCTATCTCCAAAGTACTTTGATCACTACCATGGGGAACATACTAGTACAAGATGGACGAACTGCAGGGCACGGGCACTGACTACTCCAGATCCATACCACAATGAGAGAGAATCTAGTAACAGCCATGCATGAGTTGGACTTTACTGAGTTCTTCCTAGATGTCGACTGGTACTGCCAGGAACTCGTCATTAAACCACCTCTCACCTCCTGCCTTTTGGACAGCCCCTCAATGCCATCAGCATCCTCCACCCCATTAAAATCAGATGAAGAAAGATTGCTCACATGTGTAGACGCATAGTGGTCAGGCAATGAAGGCTTCAACCCCCTCCCAGCCAATCACCCCCAGTACAACCAGGCATGCTATCAGTGTCACAGACTAGGACATATGCAGGTAGACTGCAATTTCTATCAATGTTTCCATTGTCTCCAATGGGATTCCAGTCATTACACAAATCAATGTGCCCTATGCTGCACAACCCCACAGCCGTCTGTGTCATCCTCCTCCTCCTTGTCATCATAGCAATCCTTTTATTCCAACACTTCCATCCAGGCCACCATTACTTTTGGGTTGCCAATTTCGCCCACTGGGTTTCGTACCACCTCTTCACGGGGGTTTAATCATTCATGCCCCTATCCTGTCTCACGTGCCAGGCATTTTACCCCAGCTCCATGACAGCCCTCACCCCCTCCTTTCAACAATGGCCTTGACAACATGGCCTATGCCAATCTGACTGGCTCTCCAGGACGATACCTGGATCTGTGATTTCAACTCTTCACAGTGCTATGAGGATAAGCAGAGGGTAAAGTTATGATTCAATTTCTATACCTGCTATGGATTTGTTTTTTTTATATTTTCCACAGACTTATCATTTCTTTCGTGATGCCTATATTGGACTACTTTGGCATCGTATCTGCCATTGCAGATTTCCCCATCACAATAGCAAGTTTACTCATTGGCTGGAAGATCAGTCATCTGATAACCCAGTCCTCTGTGTATTTTCCTTTCTTAAATACAGTCCGTGCTACAATATAGTATCTATATTAGTTGATATCATAGCACTTGTATATTAGTTTAGTTCTCCTTGGTTAATACCAAGATTCCTTTGCTCCTAATTGTTCTTTTCCAGTTGGTCTATCAAGCACCAAGTCATTGTCCTACTCTCAAGTAGATGCTTCCTTGTATTGCTATACGCGAGGTCCTCTAAGAATCTCTTTACAGGTACTTAACAACTTGGTTCATCTGAGGCCACACTTGGACCTACCCAGCACAAGTGTAACAGATGGTAGCTCAGGCCTGGGCTTAAAGCATGATAATATACCAGGTATGCAATTTCGAGCTAATTTACATGCACATATATATTTACTGATAGTGCTATCAGATTGTGGCTTCAACAACAGCAGCAAGTCAAACTCTGATGAGTTGATCTTCGCCAAGGTAAGTAATGCTAAAACTCAAAGTATCAGATGCTAATGGATTTCACACAAAGGCAGCTGAATATATGCAAAGCATGCAACCTGTCAAAGTGGTGGCTACCAATAAGATCAAGGCTACTCAAGCCCCAAGTCAATGCAAAAACACAGTGCCCAAGCCTGCCACTATTATTGCTTTGTCAAACTCAGAACCAGATCCTCAGACATGTGGTAAGTTTTTTTATTTGCTGATCACAATATAAATAACATTTGCATTTACCTATGAATAGTTTTCCAAATTTCATGCACTGCTTAACAACCAGGCACAAACATCAATATTCCATTTCAAATCTTATCTGATCTAACGCATGATGAGGTCCGTGACAAAGTTGCATCTAAACTCAACTGTTACACAAAGGAGCTGCATCTTGGATACCACCTTAACATGGACAAAGTCAAAGATGGCAGTACATTGATCACCTCAGATAAAGAATTCAACTGTTTCATCTCTCAGATGCAAAGCCTGATTGTTCCGCAGTGACAGGCTAATGGCAAGATCTCAAAGCATGCTCTCAAGAAGGTTGTGGTATGCTTTGAAGCACTCAACCTCATTGCAAGCAAAACCACTGGCAGTGACTTATCTGGCTTGGGCAATTCAAAGGGCAAGAAGCCAGCAGTAAGTGGAATCATATCTACTTTTTCTAGTTGATGCTAATAGTCAAATATACTGTGCCAGCTCTGCAGACAAAGGCTATATCAAGTCAGCAGCCAGGAACATCCCAAATGGGTGTTTCAAGCAACATTTTCACTGACTTAGGCCGATGTACACAGGCTCAAATTCTGGAGCAGCTCCATGAGTGCTGGCGATGTGAGGCACATTCTAAAAGCACTGACATGGAAACTGGTGTTTGCTGCTGGCACACTCCTGAGAACCCAACCATATGCTATTCTCTATCGCATATTGCTATGCAATAGTGGGCCACAGAGATCGTACATGATAATTTTCCTTATGTTCAAATCATATATTGACTTTTATGGATTGTAGATGAATGAGATGACAACTGTAGATGAAAAGCCCAGGTTGGTCATCTTGCAAGTTGTCAGGTCACGTACCCAATCAGCTGCTGTTGCCTCTACAGCTACATCAGACCCTGGCAATTTGCAGAAGTCATATGGACCACTTGGGATGTATGGCTATCATCTTGATATGGCAGTATATCTGCCAATGTGGAACTATCCATGATTCCCATCTCAAGATCCATCAGTGCTATTGCTTCCATCAATGAATACTTCACCAAATGTGCCTAATATTCCATTGCCTTATGCTCATGGGACTGGCTCATCTGCTACAAGTAGCATGTCTGACCATTCAAATGAGGATATTCCCATTGTAGAATGGTTTTCCTATCTTGATTGGCATCCACAGCATAGTCAAGATGGAGTCACATATGCACCTTTTGGGATTATCCTCAGAGACAAAAAGTTTAGCCATGTCTCTCAGCTAACAAACAACTTTATCAAGCTCGCAGATGTCGAAAGGTGGCTTGGTGTTGAAGCAGGTACAGCAGTTTCCATCATAGAGTATGCAGTGCATGACTTAGGGCTCGTATGGGCAGGAACCAAGCTTCCATTGGACAATTAGACAGTCTAGTACTTTGTGTCATCAAATATATATGATTTCATATGCATCAGTCAACAAATCACCGACACAAGAAATGAAGCATTGTCTCTACGATGTACAAATGAATTCCCTTCAACATTCATCACTAATACACTATTGTTCACATTCCGAGTCAAGTTTGTAGGAACATACAAGACTTACTATAATAAAATTCGGCGAAGACCTCTTGGTTGATAAGTGTGGTGGCTGCGATAAGTATGATCAGACAAGATGAGATAATGGGGATGGTACCAACTGTAGTAATGGGACCAGGTATCTAAAGAGCAAGTGAGCACAAGGGCAGTGTATGAAAAACAAAGACACTTGTGGACACGATTTTTGTGGCCATCTGCAAGGCCACACTGCACCTCAAGGGGCCAATCTGCAACATTGCTGCCAATATAAAACATGGCTATGAGGGGCAAGAAAAGGGAGAAGCAAGGGGAAGATGATGGACATACTGGCTTTTTGATCATTTTGCTTGAGGAAGTCATAAAAGGCATTGTAGGAGCAATTTGGACTGTCATCAAAGCCATAGCCCAGAGTATCCAGCTGGAATGTGTGTGAGTAGGGATATATGCAGCAAGGGTGCAAGCAGGGGCACTTCTGGAACTGCAGCTAGATCGGAAAGCAAACTGGGGTGCTTTGGAGTCATGCACTGGCCATATGTCCACCAGCAGTTGGGATCTGTGGGTGGATAAGCATAATTGAAAGGAGCCAGGTTGAATTTCATTGGGCTGAATGTTGGATATCTGAGACTGTATGCTTTGGAACTTTGCCAAGGCCAATCTATTAATTTATAAATTAATAAATTGAATTTACTTTTTCAATTATAAAAAAAATTCCTTTTTTCGGTAAACAATAAATAAAGTTTAAATGTTGTTATCATTGGGGAGGATGTTTGTGGGGGTCCATACAGGGGGGAATTTACTGGCAGCAAATGCCTGCACAATGGAGGGGTATGAGTACACAGTGCACTCCTGGTTGGGATCTGTTGGGAGAGGGATGGATCAGAGGGCAAGCAAACAATGGGGTGGCAACAGGGACGCACACTGGATATGGGCCTCACCCTGCTCAGTGGTATGGTTGAGGGCAGTGTCAGCAGAGGAGTGTGGTGGCAATGAAGAGGGTGTAAGACCAACAGAAGACACATGGTAGGACAGAAAAAGAGAGACAGGGGAGCAGGTCACACTCAAGCTGGTATAAGAGTGGAGGAGGCCAGAGGAGCAACACACACACCTTATTGGGCACCCTCAGCTTATCTTCAAGGTCATCCATGATTGTCATGTCATCTAGAGATGTGAGTCAGCATGATAGATTATTGGCAATGTGCTAAACAGCAAACATATGCATATAACAATTCACTCACAATCAAGGGCTCAGCATCACCCCATCACTTCTCGGAGCTGGTTTGGCAACAATGCCCCATTGCTACGATGCTTTACTAGGTCAAAACATGGGCAAATGGGAGGAGAATGGGCATACACAATAATCCTGGAGCTGGGAAAAATGGCCATTTTTTTTTTCGATTTTCGCGACCGGAGGTCCCGGGATGTATTCTCTGGGCTTGTACGAGCCTAGTGGTGTTGTTTCCGGCGCACTCCGTCGCCTCGTTGACGTGGTATGAGAGGAAGAAGGTAGGACTCCCTTTTTGAGAAAATTTCCCGCGGCGCCAAGTCACGTGAAATAAACAGTAAATCACATTTGCTATGCGGTCTCGTTTTGTTGCTGCTTCATGCACGCAATCGCAGTCCTCGGTCTCTTCAAGGCCGCATGCATCAGGTCTTCGGGTATCAAAAAGAGCGACGGCTGTGCGTAGACCAACTTCCCCCTACTCGGAAAGGAAAACGACCTTGGAAGTATCAGAACCGCATTCTAGATGCTTTGATCAAAACGAGTTCTTCCAAGTGCCTTTCGGCGCTTCCGTGCAGTATTTCATCTTACTTGAGCCCATTTCAGCAAAGTATGCTCCGACAGTCGATAGAGTGGCATACAAAAAAAACATACCAAAGGAATAACCCTGCCGCGTCTTTGAGGTCAACGCCTTTTCGAAAGCATCCCGCATGGTCTTATAGATGTTGTATACCTTTCGAATGTTTCGAAACTCCAGTATTCGTATTGGTCGACGAAGGCGTTGACTATCGTTTGAATCAGCAAGGATACAAGTTCGACGAGGACGTCTGACGTCATGTATATCAGATAAATCATGACCGCGAGGTCATCCTTGTGCAGGTATCCAAGACTTACATGAACGTTGATAGCACCGATGAGGGTCTTGGGACCTGATGCCGTCCGAAGCATACTCGATAAATCTTGGAGAATCTGTCGAAGCGAAGAACTCTACCAACCTCGGCTAATTCTTGCTCAAGCTAGACATACGGCGGTGGATGTTTATCATCGCCCGTAACATAACCAGTAATATAAGCCGTCTAGACCAACACATACATCTCTTCGTATACCAACCAAGACGAAAGACATACCGTCCAAAATAAAGAAGTTGTGATCTCTCCGTCCCTCGGTCGTCGTTATCATGCCAGTAGGATTCCCACCATAGTGGGATGGAGGTCCTCAATGAGCGGTTTATTTCTTGTGATGAGCAGTTACAGGGACAGGATGTAACGGCTTTGGCTTTGGCTCGCCCACAGTCTCACGAAATTGCGTATGTATTTACCGATTCATTGACAACACAGACTTGAAAAGATCACTATCACACCTCTGTGTTTCGACAAGGCATAGGCACCGTTGGTACGTCGTGATGATCTTACCCCAAACCTCTTACGCATATGAAGAACTTCTGACAAGGATCGAGTCCCCGTGATTTGAGCACATGGGTAGCCTACAACGCGTTTAGATTAAATGAAATCTGTGGAACAGTCCGACCCCCGTCGCTACCGTCCACCGCTCGTGGCGCCTGCGTTTGTGCATGCACCCTTGCAATTCAATGATCCACTCCTTCACCTTTGGCGTACCTTCTGCAGGACCATACTGCAACACTTCCTTGAGAACTGCGAAATCCCAAATGGCCATCATCTCTTTTGAGGGAG
>JBBPKM010000353.1:0-15887 GCA_038089255.1 Austroboletus rostrupii
TATAGATGATATTCTTATATTTTTCCCAGACCAACAAACCCATAACAAAATCACCCATCGTATTCTCCAGCATATGAGGGAACTTAACCTCCACCTTCATCTGCAGAAATGCCTATTCAATGCAGATCAAGTAGAATATCTTGAAATGATAGCCAAACCGGGATCTCTTGCCATGGATCCAATTAAACTTGAAGAAATTGGATCATGGCTGACTCCTACTAAACCAAAGAAAATACACTCCTTCCTTGGTTTTGCCAACTTCTACCAATGCTTTGTCAATGGATACTTGGACATTGCACGACCCCTTCTTGATCTCACAAAGAAAGATCATCCTTGGTCTTGAATAGAAGACTGCAATTGCACTTTCCTTCATCTTAAAGAAATCTTTCTTTTGCAACCAGTTCTTCATCTATTCAATCCATCCAAACTCTTTGCCATCACTACCAATGCCTCTAAGTATGCTACTGGAGGTATACTACTCCAAACTGATGAAAATGGTGATTGGCATCCTTGCTCCTATCTTTCTCAGACCTTCTCTGCTACTGAACAAAATTATGACATTTATGACTGGGAACTCCTGGCAGTTATTCGCATCCTTCAAGCCTGGTGATATTATTTACTTGGATCAACATTTCCTATCCAGGTCTTTACAGACCACAAGAACCTCACCTATTTTAAACAACTCCAAAAACTTAATTGTTGTCAGGCACATTGGCTCCTAGACATCACAGACTATGACCTCAAAATGATCCATGTACCTGGCACACTTCTTGTGGGCCCCAATGCCTTATCCCACCAGCCAAACCACTGCCCAGATAACTCCTCTAATAATGACACCATTACCCTCCTCCCTCTTTCTCTTTTTTTCAATCTTATTGATACTGCCCTTCACAATAAAATTTCCTCTGTGTCATCTTCTGACCCTCTTGTCCTTCAATCTCTCCAGTCCATCAATGACAAACTCCCTACTGCCCTTTACTCCCATCTCTCTGATTGGCAACATCATGATGGCATGCTCCTCTACCACAACCATATTTATGTCCCCACTGACCTTGCTCTCCAATGCTCTATTATTGCTTGATGGCATGACCATGCAACTGCTGGCCACCCAGGTTACCTGAAAACTCAACAACTGGTGGCTGCCAAGTTCTGATGGCCTGGCCTCACTTCCTTTGTTTGTTCCTATGTCTCTGGTTGCACAATATGCCAACAAATCAAATCAAATACCCATTCTACAGTTCCTCCTCTTACACCAATCACTTTGTCCTGCATATGCCCCTTCCAACAAGTTGTTATGCTTCAACTGGGTAGGTAGGAGCATAGCCCTTGTGAGGCAAGAACCAAGTACTTTGATAACCCTAGGTTTAAGGGTTCGAGATAGTTCAGGATAGCGTCCACTCAATAGTAGGATGTAGACTAGTTGACTAGGAGACCAGACAAAAGAGAGTGTCTGGGAGCTAGCACGAGGAGATGATATATTCAGGAGAATACAAGGGAGAACTAAGCTAAAGTACAGTAAACCCATTGAGGGGTTTATATATGTAGAAGAGAACTCAAGGGCAGGCTCGTAAAGTACAAAAGAAGAAGTAAAGTGTAAGCATATATGAGTAACTACTGACTGATGTATCAGTCAGCGAGAAGTGATGAGTCAAATGAGGTGAGTAACTATGAAGGAACCGGAGTACTGGTACAATAGTTGCGAGAAGATGTGAGTGACTATTGTGAGAGAAATATAAGTCCAAATAAAGACATAATGGAAGAAAGAAATGAGAACTAGGGATAAATCGTAACATTACCCCCTTATTATATTTGAAGCCATAGCGAAGAACCTAGATATCCAAATATCCTCCGCATGGAAAGACCATGATGTTAGCATAGGCCACATCATCTAGTCCATCATCGAAAGGTTCTGGAGAAGGAACTCAGGGAGAAGAAGGATGCCGGGGACGACTTGTGGGATAGGGGCATGCACGAGAAGTTCCCCATGTACTGGTACAAAATCCAGCAGGGGAGATAGGGAGACCGAATGTAACAGTAGCATGGTGGGATGAGGACGAGACCGAAGAGTGATGTGATGAGGACGAGGAGGATGGGGGAGACGGTTTAGGGGTGGGTCGTCGAAGAGGACAACGGTTAGCGTGATGACCAGGTGCCCATCTAAGACACTATGTGCATTGGAAGTATCGGCAATCGACTTGAACATGATTGAGATGATGGCATTGAAAACAGGTTTTGTGATAATGCAGATGATTAGAAGGTAGCAGGTCAAACCCATTATTGCTGGACCACCATGCTTCCATCCGTTGCATGAGTTGTTCTTCAAGTGAATTCAAGACAGAGGACGAAGCCAATGGTGTAGAGGGAGGTGGAGTAGTCAATCGCTCAGCTAAAGGTGTCTTTGTTGCCAGATCTTTGCGGTAGCGGTCTATATCCAGGAAGAAGTTGGTCATGTCTAATTCGTGCATGGCAGTAATAAGGTCTTGCTGGAGATTATCCCTGATGTGAATAAGTCATTGCCCATAGAGGGCAGTTCAGGCATCCTGGAGGAGAATATTCCCCATGGTCCCAAGGGAACCACACTGGAGGTACGAGCAGTAAAGAGCATGGGCGGCTGAATCAGGGTCTAGGTGTGCGTCAATAGCAGTAGCAAAATGGGAGTCTGCAAGGATTTGCTCATATGTGACCAAGCGAATGGGGTTAACCACCAGGTCTTTGAAACGATGGGCAAGGTGCGGAGTTTCAACGGTGAGGATAGGAGTAGGGAGGTTCAAGGTGGCGGCAGTTGCTTCGATGGTTTCAAGGGTAACAAGAGAGGTGACAGGGCAAGTCGGTGATGGAGAGGGTATGGTGGAAGCTGGAAGAGAAGAAACAGAGGAAATAGAAACAGTGTTGGTGGCAGTCGAAGACATTGTTTTGGATGGTACAAGTGATGGTTCAAGTGCGTTGAGGGGAGAAGACGGAGGGATGAAGTTTTTTGTATGCTTGGAGAGTGGACTTTGCATTTTTAAGATCCCGTTCTGGGACCCATGAGTCTTCTTCAGCCGAGTACCCTTTCCATCAGATCAGATAGGAGCAGATATGCGGAGTTCCACAGTATCATATGATCTTTTCTATCTTGTATTCTTCTTCACCTGCGATAAGATCGGGAGGTGGCACAGGGAAGTTCTTGCCATAAATGGTGTTTTCAGTATATCTCATGAGAAGAGAAGCATGGAAGACATCATGTATCCTCCATGCGGCAGGGAGGTGGAGATGATAAGAGATAGGCAATGTTACACTTCGACCGGGTAGGTAGGAGCATAGCCCTTGTGAGGCAAGAACCAAAGGCTTGATAACCCTAGGATTGAGGGTTCGAAGATATTCAAGGTAGCGTCCACTCAATAGTAGGACGAGGACTAGTTGACTAGGAGACCAGACGAAAGAGAGCGCCTGGGAGCTAGCACAAAGAGATGATGTATTTGGAGGAATACAAGGGAGAACTAAGCTAGAGTACAGAGAACCCATTGAGGGGTTTATATATGTAGGGAAGAGAATGAGGGCAGGCTCGTATAGTACAAAAGGAGACATAAGAAGTAAGCATATATGAGTAATGCTGACTGAGGTATCAGTCAGCAGGAAATGATGAGTAAAAGAAAATGGGTAATCATGGAGGAATCGGAATACCGATACAATAGTCGCGAGATAAGACGAGTAACTATTGTAAAAGAAATATAAGTCCAAATGAAGACATAACAAAAGAAAAGAAATAGAAAATAAGGGTAAATCGTAACATTACCCCCTTATTACATTCGAAGTCACAACGAAGAACCTAGATATCCAAATATCCTCCGCATGGAGAACCCGTGATGTTGGCATAAGCCACAGCGTCTAATCCATCGTCGGAAGGTTCTGGAGAAGGGACTTGGGGAGGAGGAGGATGCCAGGGACGACTTGTGGGATAGGGGCGTGCACGAGGAGTACCCCGTGTACTGATACAAAATCCAGCAGGGGAAATGGGAAGACCAAATGTTACTGTAGCATGATGAGAGGAGGTGGAGACTGAGGAGTGTTGTGAGGAGGATGAAGAGGATGGAGGAGACAGTTTAGGTGTTGGGCGTCGGAGAGGGCAACGATTAGCACGATGGCCTGGTGCCCATCGGAGACACTGGGTACACTGGAAGTGTCGGCAGTTGACTTGAACGTGATTGATGTGATGGCATTGGAAGCAGGTTTTGTGATATCGGGGGTGGTTAGCTGGTAATGGGTTGAATCCATCATTTCCAGTCCACCATGCTTCCGTTCGCTGTATCAATCGTTCTTCGGTGGAGTTTAAGGCCAAGGAGGAGGCGGAGGGAGTAGAAGAAGGGGGAGTAGTTAGACGTTCTGCCAGTGGTGTCTTTGTTGCCGTTTCTCTGCAATACCGATCTATGTCCATAAAGAATTCAGTCATTTCTAACTCGTGCATGGCGGTGATGAGGTCGTTCCGAAGGTTATCCCGAATATGAATGAGTCGTTGTCCGTACAGGGCTGTGTGAGCGTCTTGGAGGAGAATATTCCCCATGGTCCTGAGAGAACCACACTAGAGATAAGAGCAGTATAAGGTGTGAGCTGCTGAGTCAGGGTCTAGGTGGGCATCAATAGCGGTGGTGAAGCGAGGGTCATCTAGGATTTGTTTGTACGCTACCGAGTGGATAGGATCCCTGACTTGTTCCTTGAAACGATGGGCGAGACGAGGGGTATCGACGGCGAGGATGGGAGTAGGGTGGTTCAGGGTGGCGGCGGTGGCTTCGATGGTTTCGAGAGTGACAAGAGGGGTAACAGGGCGAGATGGTACCGTAGAAGCTGGTAGAGAGGATGCAGAAGAAATGGAGACGGTGTTGGCAATGGGTGAAGACATTGTTGGGGAAGTAGCAAGTGATGGTTTCAGGTGCGTTGGGGAAAGAAGATGGAGGGGTGAAGTTTTTTATATGCTTGGAGGGCGGACTTTGCATGTTTAAGATCCCGCTCTGGGACCCAGGAGTCTTCTTTGGCCGAGTATCCTTTCCATCGGATCAGGTAGGAGCGGGTATGCGGAGTTCCGTGATGCCATATGATCTTCTCTATTTCGTATTCTTCTTCGCCAGCGATAAGATCAGGAGGTGGCACAGGGAAGTTCTTGCCATAAATGGAGTTCTCGGTGTATCTCGTGAGAAGGGAAGCATAGAAGACATCGTGTATCTTCCATGCAGCAGGGAGGCGGAGACGATAGGAGATAGGCAATAGGATCTGAACAATGGTGAAGGGTCCTTCGCGTTTCAGCACGAACTTTGGATTAGCGATAAGTCGCTTGAGATTCCTGGCTTCTAGCCAAATCTTATCTCCTTTGACAAATGGCATAAAGCCTCTTCGTGTCCGCGTGGCCATAGTTTGCCGAGCTAATTCGTGTGCTGCTAAAGCTTCTTCTCAGGCTGCAATAAGGGTTTTTAAACGGTTTTCGGCAGCTGGGAGTTCTGAAGGGCGAATGATGGAGGGAAGGGCGACTGGTTCATAACCCATGGCGAGATAGAAAGGGGATTTGCCTGTAACAGAGTGAGGGCAGTGATTATGGACGAACTCGGCTGTCGTAATATGGTCAGCCCAAGTTTCTGGGGAGTTTCCGCATACTATGCAGAGGTATGTTTCAATTTCTTGGTTTACTCGTTCAGTTTCTCCATCTGTTTGGGGGTGATAGGCCTAAGAGAGGGCGAGTTTATAGTTCAGGAGTTGTCCTAGTTCTTTTGCGAAAGCAGAGGCAAACTGTGGGCCTCAATCAGAGATGATTTTGTCATAGAGACCGAAGCGTTTGTATACTAAGTGAAAGAAAAGATTGGCAATGCCTTCTGCGGTGACTGTTTTCATGGTTGGGCAAAGGATTACCCCCTTAGTAAGCCCATGGTCGACCACGACCAAGAGCGAATCAAAGCCAGAGGAGAGGGGGAGGTCGGTAATGAGGTCGCAGGATATTTGTTGGAAAGGACGTGTGCAGGACGATGCGATGGGTGTTAATGGAGGGACAGTGGGGTGAGTGTTAGACTTGTTTTGTTGGCAAGTAGCGCAACCAGAGACATAAGAGCAGACAAAGGAAGCAAGGCCTGGCCACCAGAATTCGGCGGCAACCAATTGGCGGGTTTTAAGGTATCCCGGATGTCCTGCAGTAGCATGATCATGGCAGCGAGCCACAATAGACTGGTGAAGGATCGGATCGGCAGGGACATAGATGCATTTGCGGTAAAGGAGAATACCATCATGATATTTCCAGTCGGAGAGACGAGAGTGAAGGGCGTGGGGTAGGTCATCTTGGATTGATTGGAGAGATTGGAGGACGAGGGGATCAGACGATGATGCCGTAGAGATTTTGTCATGGAGGGCGAGGTCGATGATGTTAACAAAAAGGGATGGGGGAAGAAGAGTGACTGCATCATTGTCGGAAGAGTCGTCTGGGCAGCGATCAGGGCGGCGAGAAAGAGCATCAGGTCCTGCGAGGAGTGTGCCAGGTACATGGATCATTTTGAGGTCATGGTCCGCGATATCTAAAAGCCAGCATGCTTGTCAACGATTGAGTTTCTGGGGTTGTTTAAAGTAGGTGAGATTTTTATGGTCTGTGAAAACCTGGATGGGGAAAGCAGATCCTAGGAGATAATGGCGCCAAGCTTGAAGAGCACGGATCACAGCAAGGAGTTCTCGATTGTAAATATCATAGTTCCGTTCTGTGGCAGAGAACATTTGAGAGAGATACGAACATGGGTGCCAATTGCCATTGTCATCGGTTTGGAGTAATATGCCGCCGGTGGCATACTTAGAAGCATCGGTGGCAATGGCGAAGGGTTTGGATGGGTCAGGGAGTCGAAGAACAGGTTGGGAAAGAAAGATTTCTTTGAGATGAAGGAAGGCATTGTTGCAAGCTTCCGTCCATGACCAAGGGTGGTCTTTTTTTGTGAGGTCAAGGAGGGGACGGGCAATGTCGGAGTATCCATTGACAAAGCATCGGTAGAAGTTAGCAAAGCCGAGAAAAGAACGAACTTCCTTTGGCTTTGTGGGTGTGGGCCAGGAACCAATTCCTTCAAGTTTAATAGGGTCCATAGCAAGAGACCCAGGCTTGGTGATCATGCCCAGATATTCAACTTGCTCTGAGTTGAAGAGACATTTTTGGAGTCGTAGACGAAGGTGGAGTTCTCTCATGCATTGAAGAACTCATCACGTAGTGGCGTCGTGGGTTTCTTGATCGGGAGAGAAGATAAGGATATCGTCCATGTAGATGACGATTCTTCCTTCTGCAATAAGGTCTTGGAATTCTTTATTCATGAAGCGTTGAAACGTGGCAGGGGCGTTCTTAGGGCCAAAAGGCATGACAACTGGTTCAAATAAACCACGGTGGGTGATAAAGGCCACTTTCCACTGGTGTCCTTCTTTGATATGAATGTTGTTATATCCCCATCGAACATCGAACTTCGTAAAGACTTTGGCATCCTTCAATTTGTCAAGGAGATCGGAAATAAGAGGGAGCGGGTAGGCGTCGCGGATGGTGTGTTCATTTAGGTATCGGTAATCTTGTATGGGGCAAAGTTTTCCGTCTTTCTTTTTAACGAAGAAGAATGGTGCGGCTTGAGGTGAGGTCGAGGGATGAATCTTCCCACTCTTGAGGTTCTCATCGAGAAACTCATCCTGTGCTTTCCTTTCATCGGCTGTGAGAGGATAAAGTTTTCCAATCTTGGGTACAAATGATTCCATAAGATTGATCTTGTGGTCGCAGTCGCGAGAGGGGGGAAGTGGTGTGTCTTCATCAGAGAAGATATCGGCAAAGTCTTTATATTGTTCTGGTAAAGAGATGTCCTGTTTCTTGGCATGGATGGCCAGGTCGGTAGAAGTGGTAAGAGCGGCACAGGTTAAAGCAGGGTTTGGGATGAATCGCCCATTGGCCAGGATGGTTCGTGATAGGGTTCGGAGGGGTTTAAGGTGTGCCATATCGCGAGCGAGAGCAATGTTGGCACAAAGTACGTCGTCCTCAGTTCTGTTGAGATACCCGAAGAGGTGTTCATCAATCAAGGCATCGACATGAAGATGACGTGGTGGGGGAGTGGTATAATCAGGATGTTGCAGGTTATAGAGTTTGAGGCGTCGCTGTTTTTCTTGTTCATGGGCAGCGACTAATTCTGCCGATTGATCCGAGGTTTTGGGGATGTCCAGAGTTTTCTTTCCCCAATCAATGATGGGGTTTATGGCCATTAACCAAGGGAAGCCGAGGATGGTAGTTTCTTTACCGCAATTCATCAGATAGAACTTGACTTTTCGTACATATCCATTGACATTGACAAAAAGAGTGGTTTTGAACTTGATAAGTCCATTCTTGTTGGTGGAGGCGTCCACGTTTCTGATGGTTACTGGTTGGGAAAGTCGGGTTCGAGGGAGGTTGTGTTTTTGAGTGAAGGCCCAGTCAATACATGATATTTGTGCTCCTGAGTTGATGAGCGCAGAGGTTGCAACGGCTTTGATCATGTCGATTGGTACCAATAGCTGAATGGGGATTCGCATTGACTTCATAGCTACTGGTACAAAGTTACATGAAAATTCAGAAGGAGAAGAAACGTGCGTTGCAGGCGTTTCTCTATTCAAAAATCCAGGCAAATTCTTCCAACCGTTTCATCGTCTGGGAGTTCCTGAATCGAGGTCGTGGGCTCTTCTACTCTTTTTACATCTCTGGGTGGTGCTGGGGTCCAGTTGAATTTATTGGGGCATTGGCGAGCCATATGTCCCTTTCTTCGGCAAGCTAGACAAAGTCCCTCTTTGATGCATCGTTCTCTTTCCTCCGGGGTAAGCTTTTTGAGGTGAATGACATCTACATCCATGGCATTAGGGTTGCGAGCTGGTTGGGATCGGGGGGTAAAGGTGGGAGAGTAGGTAGTGTTGCCGCATTTATGACGGGCAGCGATTTCGATAGCTCTTTCTTCTACACTGGCGAAATGAGCGGCTTTGGCATACCACTCAGTGATCTTATCAGGGACTTTCTCCATCGTATGGATGCGGCGCATGAGGGAGACAGGAATGCCGGAGGCGAAATAGTTGATCAGGACTTGATTGTCACTGATCCCAGTGATGGCCACTTTGTTTTGGAAGGTGGCAATGTATTTTTGTAAGGTGGGGTTGTATCCGCCAGCGCAATTTTCATAGATGCGTTCTTTGGCGATCCAGGCTAGGGAGTCACCTTTGATGTCGGCATTTTCAAACACCATTTTAAAGTCTTTTTCGAAGTCCGCCCAGGCTCCAAGAGTGAAGGTTCCGCTTGTTAATTTGGCCTCGCGAAAGGTATCTGCCCAGGTGAGGGCGGTCCCCTTTTTCATAAACAAGAGAGCGTACGCGATTTGCTTGTTTGGGGTATCGTAGAGTTTGTCATTTACAGCGAGGTAGAGTTGAACAGAGCGAAGCCAGGGAAGGGCTCGGGAGTATGAGCCATCAAAGTCATCAGGAGTACCAAGGCGGAGTTCGGTTGGTCTTGGTGCAGTGGTGGTGTTGGACATGGTTGGTATGGGTGGTGGAGGGAAGAAGATTCTTCCGGTCTGTGGTTGCGGGATAGGACTAGGTGGAGTAGGGACCCGAGGGATTACCAGGGATCGTTCAAGTTGTGCTGTTAAGTTGCGGGTGTCTTGGTTTTCCTGGTCGAAGGGCTCATCAGGATCTGTGGGGATTTCTTCCGAAGAGTTGGAAGCGGTTGATGGTGCTGGGGAGTCTTGGCGATGTCGCCAGCCAGAGTATCGATTTGGGTGAATGTTGGGCGAACTAGAGCAATGCTAGTCGCGTCGGATAGAGTTTAGTTCTTTTGTTATGCTTTGACTGGGTAGGTAGGAGCGCAGCCCTTGTGAGGCAAGAACCAAGTACAGGATAACCCTAGGGTTGAGGGTTCAAAGATGTTCAAGGTAGCATCCACTCAATAGTAGGACAAAAACTAGTCGACTAGAAGACCAGACAAAAGAGAGCGCCTGGGAGCTAGCACAAAGAGGAGATGTATTCAGGAGAATACAAGGGAGAACTAAACTAGTGTACAGGGAACCCATTGAGGGGTTTATATACGTAACCAAGAAGGTGAGGGCAGGCTCGTACAGTACAAAAGGAGAAGTGAAAAGTAAGCATGTATGAGTAAATGCTAACTGAGGTATCAGTCAGCACGGAGTGATGAGTCAATAGAAATGAGTAAACATGAAGGAACCGGAATACTGGTACAATAGTCATGAGAAGACGTGAGTGACTATTGTGAAAGAAATATAAGTCCGAATAAAGACATAACAAAAGAAAGAAATGGGAACTAGGGATAAATCATAACAATAAGAACCTCAAATCTGGAAAGATTTGTCCCTCTACTTTCCCCCAAGCAGCACCATTCTTTTTTGTCAAAAAGAAAGATGGCAAACTTCATCCTGTACAAGATTACTGATATCTTAATGACCATACAATCCACAATGCTTATCTGCTCCCTCTCATCTCCAACCTCCTTGATAAATTGAAAGATGCCAAGATCTTCACAAAGTTCAACATTCAATGGGGCTACAACAATATTTGGATCAAGGAAGAACATCAATGAAAAGCTGCCTTCATTATGCATTGTGGGCTTTTCGAACCAGTCATCATGCTCTTTGGACCTAAGAATGCACCTGCCACCTTTCAATGGTTTATGAACAAGGGATTTAAAGATCTTATTACAGAAGAACATATCATTATCTATATGGATAATATCTTAATCTTCTCCTCTGTCCAACAAACTCATAATGAAACTATCTGTTGTGTTCTACAATGAATGAGGGAACTAAACCTGTGACTCCAGCTTTAAAAAAGTCTTTTCAACTCCAACCAAGTAGAATATCTTGGCATGATTGCAAAACCAGAATCCTTAGCCACAGACCCTGTCAAACTCAAAGGCATTGGATCATGGCCAACCCCTACTAAACCAAAGGAAGTACACTCCTTCTTGGGCTTTGCCAATTTCTACCAATGCTTCATTAATGGGTATTTGGATATCGCATGGCCTCTTCTAGACCTCACAAAAAAGGATCATCCTTGGTCCTGAATGGAAGATTGCAATCAAGCCTTCCTTTGCCTTAAAGAAATCTTCTTATCACAACCTGTCCTCCATCTCCCAGACCTCTCTAAACCATTTGCTATTGCTACAGATGCATCAAAATATGCTACTGGAGGTATTCTGCTTCAAACCAATGAGAATGGCAATTGGCACCCATGCTTTTACCTTTCTCAAACATTTTCTGCCATAGAACAAAACTATGACATCTATGACCAAGAACTTCTGGCCATCATTTGTACCTTCTAGGCCTGGTGCCACTATCTTCTTGGCTCCTCCTTTTCCATACAAGTTTTTACAGATCACAAAAACTTAACATATTTTAAATAGCCACAAAAACTTAATCAATGCCAAGCGCGATGGCTTCTGGACATTGCTGATCATGATCTCAAAATAATCCATGTCCTGGGCACACTTCTTGCTGGTCCTGATGCCCTATCTCACTATCTGGATTGTTGTCCTAACAACTCTGCCAACAATGACACAGTCACCCTCCTCCCACCTTCATTATTTGCTAACATCATTGACATCGCCCTCCATGAGAAGATCTCCTTTGCCTCCTCCTTTGACCCCCTTGTCCTTCAGTTCCTCCAATCCATCAATTACAATCTCCCTGCTGCACTTTGATCCCACCTCTCTGATTGGAAACACCAAGATGGTGTGCTCTTCTATTGTGACCACATCTATATCCCTGCTGACCCTACCCTCCATCACTTCATTGTTGCTTGCTGCCATGACCATGTAACTGCTGGCCATCCTGGATACTTGAAGACTCAACAACTTGTTGCCACTGAATTTTGGTGGCCTGGTCTAGCCTCTTTCATCTATTTCTACATCACAGGCTGTGCCATTTGCCAGCAAAACAAGTTTAACACTCACCCATCAGTCCCTCCTTTAACTTCCATCACCTTTACTTGTACTCACCCTTTCCAACAGCTCTCCTGTGACTTGATCACCAATCTCCCTCTTTTCTCTGGTTTTGATTCTTTATTGGTTGTGGTTGACCATGGGCTTACTAAGGGGGTAATTCTCTGCCCTATCAAGAAAACCATCACTGCAGAAGGAATCAGGACTCTTTTTTTCCACAAAGTTTATAGGTGATTTGGACTATACAATAAAATCATCTTAGATTGAGGACCATAGTTCATCTCTGCCTTCACCAAAGAGCTAGGGAAACTCTTAAACTATAGCCTTGCCCTCTCCTCTGCATACCATCCTCAAACAGATGGAAAAACTGAACAAGTCAACCAAGAAATCAAAACCTACCTTCACATTGTTTGTGGAAACTTCCCTGGAACATGGGCAGATATTACCACAGCCAAATTCATTCACAATCACTGCCCTCACTCCATCACCAGCAAATCACCATTTTACCTCATGATGGGATACAAACCCATTTCCCTACCCACTGTTATCAAACCATCAATGATCCCCACAATTGAGAACCAGCTCAAAAACCTTATTGCTGCTTGGGAAGAAGCTCTTGTGGCACATGAGCTTGCTAGACAAACCATGGCCACACGATCTAGATAAGGCTTCATAGCATTTACCAAAGAAGATAAGGTTTGGCTAGAAGCATAGAACCTAAGGCAGCTTATCTTTAATCCAAAATTTGTGCCAAAATATAAAGGATCTTTTATCGTTTAACAGGTCCTTTCCCCTATCTCCTATCGACTCTGCCTCCCTGCTGCATGGAAAATACACAATGTGTTCCATGTGTCCCTTCTTACTAAATGTACCAAGAATACCATCTATGGTGGGAACTTCTCCACACCACCTCCAGATTTTATTGCTGGTGAAAAAGAATATGAAATAGAAAAGATTATATGGCATTGTGGAGCTCCACAATCCCATTTCTATTTAATCTGATGGAAGAGATATTCAGCTGAAGAAGACTCCTGGATCCCAGAATGAAACCTCAAAAATGCAAAGTCTGTCTTCCTTGCTTATAAAAAGCTTCATCCCTCCATTTTTTCCCCTCAACGTACTTGAACCACCACTTGCAATACCAAACAATGTCTTTGTCCATCAATAACACTGCCTCCATCTCCTCTATTTCTTCTCTTCCAACCTCTATTATAGCATCCTCTTCACCCACTCACCCTGTTACACCCCTTGTTACTCTTGTGGCCATTGAAGCGGTGGCTATAGCTATGAATCCTGAGCTCACTGCTATCTCCATGGTCAACACTCCTCACCTTGCACACCATTTCAAAGAACTAGTTGTCAATCCCCTCTATTCAGTTGTATATGAACAGATTCTTACCAACTCCTGATTTACAACTATCATTGATGCCCACCTTGACCCAGACTCAGTGGCACATGCTCTGTACTGCTTGTTCTTGCAATGCAGATTGCTTGGAACTATGGGGAACATTCCATTACAGGATGCCAGGACTGCTTTCTACAGACAAAAACTGATTCACATTTATGATAACCTCCAGAAAGATCTAATCACCACTATGCATGAACTAGACATAACCAATTTCTTCATGTATATTGACAGATACTATAAGGACTTGGCACTTAAAGCACCTCTGGCAAAACGACTCACTACTCCCCCTCTATTACAACTTGTCCCTACCTTGGTAGCCCCACTATATTTTTCCTAGATTAGCCATCTCCTGCTCATCCTACCAGGGATCCCTCCACCCCAGCATGCTCCTGGCATCCTCCAGGCTTCTTCTGGGCTCTCCTGAGCCATTCCCAGATTATCCCTGGATGTCTCCTATCAGTTGCTCTCTATGAGCCATCCAGCCTCCTCCTATCCTTCGATCAGGATCACAACCTGATCACCTCTGAATGCTCTCCCAGTCCCCTGACCACTTGGATCTCCCACCTGGCCATCCCTGATCATCCTGGATCATGTCCTCTTCACTAAGTCCATATGGTTTTCTCATCTAGTCAACTATCTGGCCTCCTCCCAGCACTCCCAGGTTTCCAGATCTTCCTTGGATCGTACTCCTAAAGATCTCCCTTGTATCCAGTCGCATCAGCCTCCTCTGATGCTCCTCTTTGACTGCTTCTCCCTGATCTGGATCACAATTAGATTAGAGTCTTCTTCTGCACCTGTATCTGACTTCTGGCCACTCCTGAAGTTCTATCCTGATCTACTGTGCCTACTGGACACCTACCCGATCCACCCACAGTCAACTGGGCCATCTGGCCATATCCCAGACCACTTGTCCTTTAACATAGGATCAAGCCTTCTAGATCACATCTGATCTCCATCAGATGTTCACCAGAACTTCTGGCTCTCCTGCCAGCATCCAGACAAGTCCCTAACACCTCTTTGTGTCCTTGGGCATTCCATGATGCATCCTCTTCATTGAGATCACGCTTTACTTGATCATACCAGAACTTCCAGATCATCTCCTGATCCTGAATCCAACCTGAACCTCTTGATCTCCTCAAAAGCATCAAGAACAACTATCCTTCGTCGCTCCGGGCATTCCCCTGGATGCTCCTCAGTCCCCTCCGGTTCCCCTTGCCACCTCAAGGCTCTCTGATCTACATATATCTGGCTCCTTCCAGATATGTCTTCTCCTGCACCTGAGTCATATATGGTCATCAACCATGTGTATTCTGATCTGATCACTTCTAGACTGTGTCTAGGAGTTCTCTGAACCTGCTCCGACCCATCTGGACCCTCCCTGATGTGTCTCCGCTTCCCTGACATCCAGATCTCCTCCTGTCACCAAATCTCCTCCTAGCCCTCTGGATCACTCCTGGCACTCTCAGTGCAGTCCCCACTTGTTCCTCAGCTCTCTCCGACCATCCTGAACTCACTCCTGTCACTGCCTCACCAACAGTCACAGAACTCCGCCAAGTATTCACTGATTGATCATCAGTCTTCCTTCTTGCCTCCTGATTCTCTTCCATATGATCAGGAACTCCTTGCTGCGCATCTGGCTTATCAGCCAATGCTTACCCTTGCCCCTGGACATTCCTTGATGGTGCTCCATGCGCTTCCTGTGCTCTCTCTCACACAGGAACTTCTGTTCTGCCTCCTGGCCTCCTAGATCTCCAACAGATCTTATCCTTGTCACATCTGATCCTTATCAGATGTTCCTCTGGACCTTTGTGCATCTTTATAATGCCTTTCTAGTCTCTTGACTGCGCTTGCTCAAACAGCAAGTCCTCTTCCAGATTCATCACACCCTTTGGGTGTTCTTCATCTGTTTCCTTCTATTTCCTTGATCTATCTGTTTCCCTTTGATCTCCTATATCACAGACATTCTCCTTTGTCCTCTGATCTCCCTGTCATCCCCTATATGGGTGTATTCATAGCTGAATTCCCTTTCTCAGCCTTTCTCCTTGATTATCACTTTTCCTCCTATTTGCCTCATGGCTGTATATTTAGATCTTTCTCTTATCTTGCTTCTTTCTGATCTGATCCATATTTCTTCTTTACCCTATACCTTCCATCTGTTATCTCTGACTCCTCTCTGACTCACTTCTTTATCTGGACATATCCTTTCTTGGACCTTCTCCTAGTATATAAACCCTAGACACCCAACCATGTACCCTAGCTTGATTCTCCCTACCCTACTTCTGCTCTAATGAATCCCCATCCGATTTCCCTCGATCCATTAACCAAGGCCTGACCTTCAGCCTCTGGTATCTTGCTCCCTGAGGATGTCTCCAACATCTCTTGTAACCTGGTCCTCCTGGCATAGCCATATAGCATGCATACTTGATGAGTTCTTCATTGAAATCCATTCCTTCATCCTCAGATCCCATTCATGCATGTATGCTGATGGGATATCCAGTCTCTACTTGAATTGCCCTGGAGGTCAAGTCTCTGTAGAGCTGCACTTTACTCTAC
>JBBPKM010000354.1:0-15867 GCA_038089255.1 Austroboletus rostrupii
CCAACGCAGCCTCCGCCTCCGCCTGTGCCTGTGCGGCTGAAGCGGCGTTGGCGATGGCTTGTTCTAGCAGCTCGGTCTGCTCTTCAGACAAGCCATATAAAGACAACTGAGGCGCCGGACCCCCGGACGGTGCTCCTGTCTCCACAGACCGGACAGAATCAAGCGATGTGGAAGACATGCCACCAGGGTTCAACCTGAACCCTTCAGGGTGCGCTGAGTTGCCGTTATCGCCGACGCCAACGCCCACCATCTGAGCCCGTGGGCCTAAGTTCTGTAGCTGCGCGCGCGCAATGACGCTCGCCAAGGTCGCCTGCCCGCCAGTCGGGTCGAGGTGCAGGGGAGGTGCGGCATGGTCCGTGCCCAACGCAGACGACACGTGTCCTTGCAACGTTGCATGAAGGCTGAGCACAACTGCCTGCATCTGCCTGATGACATCGTTTTGTACCTCGCCTTCTTCCATGTGCGCGCGGTCGTCCTGTCCGTGGCCTGCAAAGTAGGCCGTCGAGGCTGCGCTGCCCGCGACTATATCGGCCCACATCCGCGTACGCCGGCCCTCTCGCGCAGCATCTTCGTCTCCCTCTCTGTCCAGCACGACCTCCTTGATGGCCGCGTTGACACACATCTCGCTCTTTCCGCCCCGTGCCGCGTGGCTATTTTTGTGCCGTTTGATGGCGTCCCGGCGGGAGAACATCTTGTCACAGCCGGCACATTGCCAGGCTTTCTTTTCGTGGAGTCTGGTATGACGCTTTAGGTCGTGGTTGCGCGCGAACGACGCAGGACAGACGGTGCATCGAAATGGACGGTGGGCCGCGTGAATGCGCTGGTGCGCACGTAAGCTGTAGAGGCGTGCAAATATTTTGCGACAGCCCGGGACGAGGCAGGGGTACACGGCTGTACCGATATCATTGAACGGAACGGACGAATTAGGATGTTTCCCTGGCGGGATCCAGGGGTGGGAAGAGATGGAGTGGAGCATAGAATCAGGAGCTTGTTGAATAGCATGGTTCGGCGCTGTAGTTGGGCCGATTTGTATGCCACTGAGAACACCGAGGACCTGAATCAAACCTCCGATTTCTTGCAGTGCATTCATTTCCGGACCACCTCCGGCAGATGATGTCACGGAAAAAAGAAACAACTGATGTAGTTGTAGTTGGATAGAAGAGATGACGGACGGATCCAGCGAGCCGTCCGTAGGAGAGTGGGCGCTGAGGGCACTAGAGACAATTTTAACAGCATCGCTTATTTGTCGCTGAAAGTCGTTATATAGGACGTTGGTTCGCTTGGACGCGCGTGCGTCGTTTTGTCGTTGTTCTTCTTCGCTTTCGTCGCGTTTGCGCTTCCCCTTGTCTAATTGTATTGCAGGGGCGTTTGAATGACGCATCGTCGCGAAAAGTGTGTCAGAACGGGCCAGCGACACCAGTACGGGCGTCAGCGATTTAGCAAGCTGCTTTGTGATGGATCCGGTTCGAACGACCTGGCCTAAAACATTAAGCACGTTGTCATTGTTGGTTCCCGGCACGATGGTCGACGCGAGCGTGGAGTGGGCGAGTGCATCGTCCGCCGTGATAGAAAGAATAATTTTGACAGTCTCCAACGCTGCGTCCCGTTTCTTCGACAGCGCAGCCTTGAGACCCGTGCCAGGGTGTTCTCCCGGAGGGGCTGTGACCTGGGCCGCAACCGGTTGCACGCTTGGCGTGGCTTGTGCAGCCTGCGCCTTGCTAATGTCCGCCCATAGCTGCTCCTTTAGACGTCGCGCGATTTCCTCCGCCTCTTCTTCGTCCTCTTCGTCCTCTTCTTCCTCTTCCCGCTCTTCGTGCACAGTGTCGGCACTCCCGTCTGCAGCAGCTCCCACACTGTCAGCGACCTGGGAGGCCGCGTCGTTCGCGACGGTAAGTTCTGCGACAACTTGGACCATCGATGAGGACTGTCAACAAAAAGAGTCTCCGTGAATCGTGCGGGTCAGCTGTCCGATCAGGAGCACACTTACTTGCAACTTGGACGCGAGAATAAACTAACTAAGTACGTCCGGTCACAAACATTCAGCAAAATTCAATGTCCGCGAATGTGCAATAACAAGCTACATGAAACGTTAAAACATGGCACCTTCTGTTTGAGCCACAATTGCCAGCACGCCTCTCCTCCGGAATACCCGACGACATGGCAAGCAATACCATAAAGGACTTGGCTGCTGGAACTGCTGGCGGGATTGCTCAGGTAGGTGGTGAACACTGCGCAAGCGACTCTGGTGCTCAGTTCGTTTCGGCCGAGACAGGTGCTCGTTGGACAGCCGTTCGATATCGTTAAAGTGGTCTGTGTACGATCGTTTGCTCTGGCGAATGTGTCAACCTCATGTCCCTTCATCCCTGCAGCGCATGCAAACGTCGCCCAAAGGAACATACAATGGCATGCTACACTGTGCTGGCGGAATCCTGAAGAACGAGGGCCCATTAGCTTTCTACAAGGTCAGCTTGTCGTTCGTATACAACAGAAGCATCATTCATGGCAACTTTCTAGGGCACACTCACACCGCTGTTGGGCATCGGGCTTTGTGTATCCATTCAGTTTGGCGCGGTTGAATATACAAAGAGGGTGTTTGCCAAGCAAAATCTAGCCGACGGGATAGGTGGCGAAGGAGGCAAAACCCTCGGTGCGGGTCAACTATTCGTGTCTGGGGTTGCTGCTGGTCTTGCCAATGGCTTTGTCTCTGGGCCCGTCGAGCACATCAGAATTAGTAAGTATTCCTAAACATTATCCATCATCTTATAGTGCTTTTGCAGGACTACAAAGCCAATCTCATACAAACCCCCTGTACAATGGCCCGTTTGATGCTATCAAGAAAATATACTCCCAGCACGGGATTCGTGGCATCTTCAAGGGCCAATGTGTCACTTTTCTCCGTGAGGCAAGTGGATATGGGATGTATTTCATGGTATACGATAAGCTAGTGCAACGGGAAATGGCGCAAAGAGGTATTCGCCGTGATCAGATAAGTCCACTTAATGCCGTTGTTTATGGTGCCACGGCCGGATATGCAGTAAGTTATCGACGGATCAAATACACGTACAAGCTTGCTCATCACGTCGTGTAGCTGTGGGCAGTCATATACCCCATAGACATGGTTAAATCTAGAATGCAGACCGACGGATTTACATCCTCTACCGGTCAAAAATATGCCTCTGCTCGGGACTGCGTGCGGAAAGTTTGGAGAACGGAAGGCATCTCCGCCTTCACACGAGGGCTGGGCCCCACTCTTATACGGTTAGTGGCAAAATTCTGGTCCATTATCCTATTAACCGGTTGATGTTGGCATTCGGTGACTATGTAGCTCACCTTTCGCCAACGGAGCTACCTTCTTAGGTTTTGAATTGGCAAGCCGGGTTCTTTACTCGTGAACGCGTAACCTATCGTGCACGCCATCTCCAAAAACGATTGGTGGGTATTTGGTCGGGTGATATAATTGTGCTGTTGGTCATGGAAACGACTCGTTTGCTTTGTACTGTAGCTTGGCGCCTCGAGTACATGCTAAGATGGTGCCTTTGATGGAAAGCCCAGCCTCTCGTCGACACTGCACGTCGAAGAATGAAGCCAACCTACTCAACCCGATAGGAGACTCATGCTCAAATGATCCTTGCACCCTTCGCGAGTTCATGAACATCGGAATGACCTCTCTAACCAACGTAATACGTCAGGAAGCAAGCCATGATATTAAATGTTCCATTCATCTATCATCGACGTCATCCTCGATAAAAATCAGCAATATTGATCTTGACAATCGAGCGACGTGTCACGTTGACGATGCTATTACACAAAACAGGAAAATGGGTACCCCGTGTTGCAACAAGGACGTTGACATGACATTCATACGTTGCAGAACATAAGATCTGTACCGCCCGCTAACGTCTTGAGGCGCTGGCGCATCAGCATAGACAGCATAGTGGCGTCGATTCGACAACCAACGGACCCAATCAACATGAGATCTTGCATGGCGGGAACCAGCTGTTGAAACATACCACTAAATCTGATTGTCCGGGTTTGTTTGCATTTTTGTTCGTCCCGCTTATGGAAAGTGCATACCTATTCTATTTCGCAATCGAAAGAACATGAACAGAGTGAACCGGTGACCTCTACTCAAGAAAACAAACGGTTGACAGTTGTGAGAACTTGGAAGTCGGGGATGGGTTTCCAGTCTATTCGCGGGCGAGATAGATGCGAGGGATTAACGATAGCAGGGTGTTAGGTTAGGCAGCTACTAGAAGGAAGCCCTGATTTCGGCTACGTTAGTACAAGATTCGATTTCCAAACTGTGAACAAACGGTGCTACTAAAATTGCTCGTGACTATCAGATCACATGTCCCCTAGCAGGTTGATGTGAGGATGCCGCGTGTCTATTTGCATCGCTTCCGCTGTCGTGACAGAGTGCTTTCTGCCTTCTTCGAAGTCGAGCATTTCAGTACCACAGTGTCTGTGTTAGCAAATAAACCATGGCATCGTCATCCAGTGGGAATGAGGTATATTCTTGTCAAAGTCAACGGCTGGGACGCTCTAGCTCTCTCGTGGGTTTCTGACCCAGCGGGTGACATCGATAGCTTTTCCCCTAACAATCATATTTTTACCCTCAGAGAGATCGTTGCGAAGGAGCAAAGTAGGGAAAGGTTCTCTTCATTCAAGTCCTTCTCATCTTTCCATTCTCGTCTCCCTATTTAAGACGAAGCGCTTTGACGATTCATATTCTACTCATTCGACCAAACCCTCTAAAATCATCTGGCTCAATCACTTGTGCGTTGTATTTCGATGTGTTATTTATTTTCGTCTCGCAGGCTCTTGCACCGCCTGGTTACTGCCCGCCGGCCTTACGTTATTCTTGATCAGTATCCTCGTCTTGATTTAAATTAGCTTTAGAATCTCCGAGGATGTGAATTATAATTATAAATAACTGATTTAAATTGATATAGGATATGCTTCGGGCTTGAATGACTCTTCCAAGAGCCGAACGGTGATAGGAGCGCCTGCCATGTCGCCTAGAAACAGAAGAATTAATATCTAAAGGTTACTTCAGTTATCGGACTGTGGAGGTCGCCTCCACGCGTCGCACGCGATTCGGGGCCCTTGGCTGCATCAGTAGAGCAGCTGAGATGAACGCCAAGTGAGGTTATTCCCTTTGGAGTCTAACATTGGGAACAGAAGATGCCACAGCTCGTTCGACTACGCAGCATTTCGCGGAAGCAACATCATTATGTTGTCGCTAAATATAACATGCTAAACAACCGGTTTGGTTTGCAATGACCAGAGTCGGAATGATTATATTGTTTTCAGGTATGTCAGATGGCTCGCCTTCTGTCCTTTCACCATCCCAATAATACCTCGCTGAACCGACCGAGTCTGGGAACTCTACACGATGGATGATGGTTCGCATGCTAGCCTTTCTTTGCAATTCTCCTGAATCCTTTTATGGGCCACCCTCATTCTTTCGCCAGGTAAAGGTCACTCATTTGAAATGCGATACCGCCTGATCACAACCTCATCGAGTTCTTCTGGCTATTATTCGTTCCAAACATGTTCACTTGAAATCAAACTTCACGGCAAACATTCGCCACACTTAGCTTTTGAACGCATTTCATTTTCTTCCCAAATCTCAAGTTTCGTACAGTGCGGTCGGTGTCGTTGTTGTTAGCTCTCTCCGATCTGTCCATCGCCTATCAAAGGTTGAGAGTCTTCTGTTTTTACCCCATTCGCCTGGAGCATGTCCTAGAAGGCTCTTGGCATCATGCTTGAAAAATAAATTCACAGTGCACCCCATGAAATACGGTTTTCCAATGTCGAGAATCTGGGCTTAAAGACATAGGATCTTGATTTTGTTATCACCCCACCACCAGATATTCCGCACTGTATCATTCGAACGTACGTCATACGATGGAGTAGCAGCCTGCGGATCCTGATGCTCAAGGTGGCCTCGTGGGTTCCTGCATCATGTACAATACACCCGCCTGTGCATGCTTGAGATCGCTTTGGACAATCAAATAGCCCTCGAAGACGAAGAGTTGAAAGACTTGATACGCAGCCGGCCTTCTTCCGTCTTCGCTTCAGGTTCGGAAGGTGGCTGTAACCTGAGTCGGATAAGCTCTATATAGAGTAAGATTAGTCCTTTCCTTTACTGGCATGGTGCAGTTGCAATTAATTTGAACTAGCACGGTTTACAAAAATCGCCTATCGCCGCTGCAACGTGCCTTTGTAAATTTCACCTTGAATCATGTGCATCCGAAGATTCTCTGGTATTACTGGAGAGTCGCTACTCGAACGACATATCCAAATTTGAAGTTCAGAGGACACGTATGTTGATTATTCTTTGCGTCATCAACAGTGAAGATCCTCAGTAATATATAGCTCGTTCTCAGCGTTCACCATATAGTTCACTACGCGGTGCGGTGCTACTACAAATTCAGGAATCCAATTCAAATCAGTACGTGACCGCCGCGCTGAATTCTATTCTCTGTATCATGTCATCATACCGGTGGCGGTACTACCGCCTCGTGTGTAAAGTGTACGTGACGCTTGCAGCTTCATCGCCCAGAGACCGGCCACGGAGAAGCTTTGATGTGGTCCCAAAGGGTCTTCGTTCTTGTCTTTTCAAAATGCGGGTTCCAGTGAAGCCCCTATACCCAATTATGATCCCTTGTGCCGGCGTAGCATTCGATTCAGATAGCTCGGCTATGGAAGCGCTGACCGGGCGTTGTATCCCCACAATTCTCTCACTAGCCGAATGCTGTAAGTCTGCTGACTCGACTAAAGTTCAGAAGCTCCCCGCCACTTTCGGGAACGCAGACAAACACCGTCTATAAACGGTGTGGAAGGATGTGCCCGATACCTCTCCTTGTCACTCTCGGTTCTTCTGTATTGTTTCCCGGCGGTATGCCGGTGATGTGCGCGCCCTTTGTCATCACTACCTTTGTTTTCCTTTTGGGAACATTGGTGACATGTCATCCTACGCCGTATTCGGATATTGTCCATGTTCCCATCTTCAGACGCAGCCATATCTCTGACAGGGTGGGGAATCTCCCAGCAGTCGTAGGCGCGATTAAACGCAAATATGGTTCAATTTCCGCAAAAACCAAACGAGTCGACTCCAACAATATGCCGTTGACAGACGAGGTATGTCATTTACTGAACCCGCCTTGAAATGGTGTCAATGGTACGGTGTGCAGCTCAACGATACTACTTACTCGGCCGTCGTCAGCATAGGAACCCCGTACGTGACCGTATAACGTGAGGCACGTGAGCTGATGAGCTTTTATGTAGGGCAGAGGACTTTAATGTGATGATCGATACGGGTGATTGCAAAGCTCTATGTGCTTTACATCTGCTCTGACGCATGTTCAGGATCCTCTGATTTTTGGGTGGCCATGAGCGCTTGTACGACGTGCACATCCGACGTTCCTCTTTTCGATACCTCTAAATCATCCACCTACCAGAACGACACAAACACGCTCGAGATCGACTATGAATCCGGTTCGGTGACGGGTTACGTCTCTAAAGACACTGTCACCTTTGGTGGAATCATGTTACAAGATCAACAGTTTCGTGCGCATCTCTTTTTCGTTGTCCTGATGGACTGACCTCGACGATCATCTTCAGTCGCTGTGTATATGACGGACGCAGGTATGCTCAAAGATGGTTTGTCTGGAATCATGGGGCTGGGATTTCAAAGTATCTCTATCCTCCAGTCCCCACCGTTCTGGCAGGCATCTTCTTTGCCCGTTTTCGGGATTTATCTCAAACGCAATCTCAATCCCCAGGAAACAGTGGATACTGCGCCAGGTGGTACACTCACGCTTGGAGGCACCGATACCAAATTGTATGCAGGAAACATCGATTTTATCAACATGCCGAATGGTACGACACCGGGATATTGGTTTCAGCAGGTCCAGAGTGAGTTCTCTATGTGGTCTCCCGTCGTTTTCTTTTTCTCATCCATTCGATCCAGCTGTGACAATTCAGGGAGTATCGATCGATATTCCGCCCGACAACAGTCTAGCTGCAATCGACACGGGCACTACGTTAATTGGAGCACCTGTGTTTATTGCTCAGCAAATCTGGGCCAACGTGCCTGGTTCAGTAGCGCTGACAGACCAATACGATGGCATGTATGCGTTCCGTACGTGCCACGTTTCCTGCTATAATATGCTTCCTCGTGCCAATCCATCTTATGCCCAGCGTGCGCGACCGACGTCGTTGTTACCTTGTCGTTCGGGGGTGAAAATTGGCCCATTAATGCAGTCGACATGAACTTTGGTGTGGTCGACGGTGCACCATCTAACGCGTCGACGCCGATGTGCTTTGGCGGTATCATTGACCTGTTAGACAGCAGCACCTCATGGGTCATTGGGGACGTTTTTCTCAAGAACGTGTATTCGGCGTTTCGGGCTGATCCGCCGGCGGTCGGGTTTGCGCAGCTGCTTGGGAATGCGAGTGAGTGAATCCTTTGTTTTTCTTTGATTTCTCCTTGTTTTCCTTGATTCCCGAGTATGAGATCTGATGGGCAAGCTGGTCTAGCGACGTCAGGCGGATCGAGGCCATCTAACAACACTAGCAATTCAATCCCTTCGGCGTCGTTGAGTTTCGTCGTGCTTGCCCTCGCATGGTCGTTCAACGTGATGGCCGTATAATACATTGGGCTTCATGAAGGACTGCAGTCTTACAGCAGGGTTACACAGTTCTATTTCAGGAGTTTGTAGCCAGGCTGGTTTGTTCGAATTGCAGGTCAAGCTCCCCTTTAGTACCAATGGCAATGACGTACGACCATTGTTGCGTTTCGTGTGATTGACTATGATATTGGTTATAGTCGAAGGGGGAAAGGGGAAGAGCGGTGTTGCGTAGATGACCAACGATTCGTTTCTTTCTAGTATCCTGTGTTGTCCTACGTGTCTTTCGAACGCTGCACTGGCACCGACTTCGCCATTAATTACAGTTCTCGAATGAGTCTGTTAGTATTACAAAGACATCACATTTGGATCCACATAGGCGCAGCGATTTGGAGGTACCAGACGCGACCTAGAAATCGAAACCTTCTCGCTAATGTGGTGTTTTTCAGCGGCGGTATATACTATGCAAGGTAGGCGTGAGCGTTTGACAATACAACAAAGAATAAACCAGCAGACAGGAGTCACGTCTTGACTGCAGATCTGGAGAAGTTGCTGGTGCCCGTATCAGTGTATGATCACAGCTTAACACCCTCATCAACGCGTCATCGTACACACTGGTAACCCCATCTGCAACAGCTTTAAAACCACATGAAATCTACTTGACGCCAAGATCAGCAACAGATGTTTAAGTAATAAGGTTACTCCGGTTCTGCAAAGACGTGGTGAATGACAGTCGAGTTTGGCTCCCGGGTAGGCATAATCTCGAATTGGCCAGCAAAGAATCCTCGGGGCTTCATACGCCATCTTGGCGATCGTCATGGGGGTGCATGTGCAACAACGCGGTAGAGATGAAGACGTCAGACGATCTTACAAGCAAGGCCCAGCCGGCAGAGGCATGAGGATCCTCCGTTCCGTTCGTCCCAACGATGCTTGACTAGCGAAAGCAGTCTCTTGTCGGCGACACTGGGAGGTCGCGCGCACTGCCCTCTTACCCCATGTGACTGCAACGCTTTTACCTTTTTTCGGCCACGTCTAGCTATGATGGTAGCTCTCCAACATAGATTCGGCAAAGCTAGCATCGATGCCAGGTGTGAACACATGACACGACTCACTCGCGTCATAACCCATGAGCGGGTCGCATGAAAGCAGGGGCAACAGGCCAAGGTTCGAGGACACACCTAGCCTTGCATATCATCCGAATTGAAATCCCCGTAGACCCCACTGTGCCTTCAAAGATTCGAGAGCCAAGTCCTTAGCGCTCGGCATCCTCGATCACTGATATTCGCATGTATAAACGAAAGCATGGATGTATGCAGCAAATTTACTATTCTGTAAAATAATTAGGTGGTCTCAGTGGTAGCCGACGGTTAGGACCAGTCTGGGACCAGTCAGGACCAGTGAGACCCACTAACCAAATCATAGTACCTTGCAAAGCAACCCGATCCTTGACGCTGCCGCCAGGATTCATGAACTGTATGGAACCAAATTTGCTTGGAATAGAGTAGGAGTAAATCAACAATCTCACCTTAGCCTTTCCGAGAATGTCTACTCTAAGGGCATGTAACCTGGACGATTTAAATGTTGACTGATGAGGAGCCAGAAAGAAAAGGCAACCGCCCGATCAAGCCAGGAACATCGTGCATAATTTCATTGCTGGTTACTTGAACAGGTTGAAATGATGATAAGTCGAGTAAAGCCTTGGGTTTTCTTCATCGAGCAGCATAGCATGCACCATGAGGAACTGATGCAGCATCTGACAGATGAATTAAAAACAAAATGTCAGAAGACTTCACAGGAGGCAAACGAAATGATTCAAAGTGAAAGAACACTGAACCAGAAATCACTCAGCATTGGACATCAAATCAATTGCAAACTACATAACAATATATGCTATACAAAAAGAGGAAATCCATCAGACAGACGCTCAACTCGCTGGTTCCAACTCGCCAAGCTGCAAACAGCAAAGCAAAAGTCAAAACCAAACGTCCTCGAGATCCCGCCAAAAGCGAAGACCATGTTCTCTGTCGAACGAGTGAGCGCTCATCTCATCGAATGGATTCGAAGGATGTGGCATGTGTAAACATGCGAGACTCGAGTTAGTTTCTATAAAATAGATCCTAGCTGAGTATGTTCTGAGGTTTCATATTCTCCCAGCTCCACTTTTATACTTTTCCTTGCTGGTCCGTGCATGATTGCACGTGACATTCCATGTAAATTCCCACCAATGACAAGCGCCTCGGTAAAGCTCCGTCCATTCCTGAGTAGCCCAGAGGAGCAGCAGGGTGGTACATACTACGTTCCGAACACTTTGTCGCAGTGCAGACGTTGATTTGGTCGGAAATAATAACCCACGGAGAGCTGTTCTATCGAATTCCTATCAAGATGATCACACGGTCTCCCGCCTTCCGCAGCCCGGCCATCTTTCGCCATTTCTGCCACGTATTGTCATCAGACATGGTCACCTCGGCCGAGAAGCAAAGGTTCTTTCTAACCCACAAAAAGTACGCCGTCGTAGGCGCGTCGACGGACCAGTCCAAGTGGGGAACAAAAGTGGCTACCCATGTGTTTCCGAGTCGTGGTCATATTAAACCCCTTTTTCTAGATTCTCCAGTGGTACATCACCAGAGACAAGGATGTGACGCCGGTACACCCCGTAAGCTAGTCAAGCGATGGTTTGGGTCGCTCTTAGTTCGCGTTGTGTAGACACACGACGAGCTCGAGGGCCGGAAGACGGTCCGATCGATAGACCAGCTGTCTTTGCCCAAGGAAACCGCGCTCAGCATCATCACGCCCGCCAAGGTTCGGTATATCGATCTCTTCAGTTCCTTTTCTGCTCAGAGTGATGGTAAAGATCACCATCAAGCTGTTGGAACAGGCTAAAGCACAAGGCATCCCCGCCATCTGGATCCAACCCGGAGCGACCGATCCGGATTGCGTAAGCTTCATTGCGAACAACGGTATGGCCGACTATGTGCTCTGGCAGGGTGAATGTCTGTGGCGGGATGGGGACGGGGTTCTGCGCAGTATGGAACGTGCTTCCATGTAGACGCCAATATACTTGACGCATTCACGTCGCGGTTACCTAGATCGTGTACAACCATATGTGGCTTTCATGTCGACGTGCAAGGTATTGCTTTGTATAGCTTGTTGGATGCGGATGGCCAGTTCCCTCATCCGACGACAGAACGTTCATTAATGAATACGGTCGACGACCAGCAGACAAGAGTTGCCGAAAGCATTCAATACTTTTGGATCAAATCAGTCGGTCGGGCACAAATCGCACCTTTCACGGATGTTCTGATATCTCGATTCACTTGCATAAATGTTTCCATATGCACATACGCCTCCATCTATGGCGAACAATGTTCGAAGTCGTCTATAGATACCCCTTGATGGCCTGTCCTGCTTCTATCTTGCCTTCTGCCCAGTCCTTGATCAATACGCCGGCAATTGCCGTCGTTGGTGGCATCTTGAACAACGGTTCTACCTTGGCAACCGTATCAGCGCCTGACTCCCCCTCGGGCTTATCGCCCAGCCGCGTGGAAACGTTCTTGTCCGGCGACGCGGCGTCGAGTGCCGCCAAAACCTCTTCGCGAGTGTACCACCGAGCGTCTGTAGCAAACGAGATACATAATCATCGGTCAGCCCTTCGGACGCTATCAGAAGCGCAAATCACCTGCTAGTTCATTGTCCAAATCTGTTCGGATTGGCTGCGATGGGTCCGCCGTAGCATAGAAGCCCAGCATGAGATTGGCAGGGAACGGCTTTCCAGGGAATGAAGGGTCATGTGGCATCCATATTGCTAGTGATCATGGATAGCTCAGAACTTACCCACGGTTGCCCAGAATGGTATCGGATGTTCCATACCCTGACCCCGGCCTCTTCCCACATTTCCCGTCGTACCGCGTCTTCATACGACTCCCCTGGCTCGACAAAGCCTGCCAAAGCAGAGTAAAACTTGGACGGAAACCGTTTCTGGCGTGATGTTCAGTGCGACGTCTAGCTTGCAACCAGCAGCGTTCTACGCACATTTCTGCCGAGAATGACCTTGTCTCTCTTTTCGTTCATGACCAACATGATCACGACCGGATCCGTTCTCGGATGGGCGAAGTTTTGTAGCCCGTGCCTTGTGAGCTTCAGTCAGCACGCGCCTCCATAGATCGAGTTCGGACGAACCCTGACGGACAGGGCTTCTTGCCCGTGTTGTCTGCCCAGGGAAGCAACGTCGAGCACGAGAGCTTCCAGCCGGCCCAAAGAGAATAAGTCGGAGAACCACACGCAGGGCAAAACTGTACGACATGAGAGTGAGCCAAGGACGAACAAAACGAATGGATGCGTGCCCTGTTGCGATCGTTCCAATCGACCATACTTCTCGCGCTGGCAAACACGGCAGCAGCAAACATGTCCAACGCGCCCATTGCCGTCCTAGGGTCCGTGAACGCCAGCCTGCTCTCTGATTTGGCAAGCTCCGAGTTCTGGACAACGTCGTCCACCTTGCCTTCTTCGAGATCGGCGACATCGACAGAAAAATACGAGATGCCGTCGACGTTGGAAACCGCAGCGTCGGCATCCTTGAAGTCGGAAGAAGGGAGCGCAGATGCCGTGGTCGGATCACGCTCTTCGAGACCGAGGAAGACGACGCGCGGGCCGTGCAGCCGTGCGGCCTCGAGGACGGACGTTTCCTCTGTGCTCAGCTCCCCGGGAAGCCGGCCCTGCCCGAAATACGGCGCGGGCCCCAGCAAGGGCTCGATATCGCGCGTCGTGAGCAGCGCCAGACCGCGCTTCTTCGTGCCCGAACTCGTCGCGAGCAGCGGCGTTCCGCCCCTGAACACGATCCACCGCGCCGACGGGGACACGACGACAGCGTTCAGAAACGACCGGGAGGTCCGCAGCCACGAGAGTCGATTGAGCGGCGATCCACCCATGAAGTTGACAAAGCTTTTGGACGTCGTGGTCAACGGCGCGCCAAGACGGTCATCGACGGTCCTCACTTTTCGGCCATGTTTGTGTGGAGATCAACAGGGTGATGGCGGGGGAACGCCTGTTCATGGGACTTGTCAGCACCGACATGTGTTGATGGCCATCACTGCCCACAGGTATGATATTTTTGGGTGGTGCACGGACGCGGACAGCCCGAACGGCTGTGCAATGCCCTGCTTGCAGACCGTCAAGAACGACGTCTGGAAGGAGAAAACGACCGACGCATGCGACGTTCTTGTCCCGCCGAGCCGTTACCAAACTTGACGCCAACTGAAGCGGATCCACGAAACCGACCTTGCCCAAAGGTAATTAGTCTAGATCCTCTTTTACACACGCCCGCTCAACTGGATCTTGCCGAACAACCCAAAAAAAATCTCTCGTCACGGATGGAACTTGCTCATCGACGTTCGAAATGCAGCTTGTTGGTCTCTTGTCATGTGCGAAAATGGAACAGAAAAAAAAATGGAGGATTCACGCGGTCGATGACATGTCCGTCGTCATCCAGTTTCCTTCAGCTTTCCTTAACCGAGACGCGGCAGACAGGGTGGATCGAACAATGGGCTGAGACCATGACCAGCTGTGCACTGTGTGTCAGTGCCCATTGAGCGCCCGCACGCACTCGCAGACCTCGTGGTCTCCCTGCTGACGAGGGCGATGCAGCCCTTCTGCTGCGTTCCACCGAAACCGACGTCTGAATCCTCCCCGTTGCCTTTCCCAAGTGCACCCGAGTCCATCTCTTGTCACACCGCGGTTTCAGCCATTCGCCGACTCAGTGGCATGCTCTGAATCAGGGGATAATAGGAGACAGTGCGCACCCGAGGGGGAGATATCGACGCGGACCAGTCAGGCAAGTCATTTCATGAAAAACCCTACTTCCCTACGGACATGATATCATCGATACGGCCGCTGTCGACTCCCGCAAGCGACAGAAAAAGAAACGCAAATAGACAGACCCGAACCGAAAAGGAAAAAAGAAAAAGAGAAAAGAAAAGAAAGGTCTTGGAACTTATTTCGCTTGCATGCAGGCTGGAATTTAGACGCGTCACCGAAGGAAGAAAGGTATATGAATCGTTACGTCCCTCCGACCGCCCTTGAAACTACCTCTTATGGCAATTCGTTTGTTCGCTGCCCATTTCTGGTTCCCATCACGAAGGGTATTTCCAAGGAGCCCCCGTCGCAGGGGTCAAAGGGGCCACAAGTTCCAGCGCAGAAGGCAGATACTTGATCTGTTTCTTCCGTATCTTTCAACTTTCCTTATTAGGAACCCAAACATGGTGGCTTTTGGTCTCTCCCCTCCGGGATGTGAACGAAAACACGGTAGCTTGTTGCCCCATTCTACGCGAGGCTTGGGGTCGTGTGGTCGTGGTCGTGGGGGCCGTATAAGTGGGACGGACGGGACGGATTATGAATGTAAAATGTAAGAGGAAATTGAGATTGCCTTCTCTCCGTTCCGCGACTCAAACCTTGTATAAAGGAGCCATACATACCTTGGTTGGACCCTCCCGCGCACCCTAAAACCCAACCAAGTGCATATGAACCTTGAGCTGCCGTACGCCCGTTTTTGTTTAACATTCGGTTCCTCTCGATCATGCGTATGTCTCCCCTTTCCCTCCCCCATGCTCTCTAGCCATGCGATGACGTCCGACATGCCTCGCCCCAAACCAGATGGAAATAGAGCACATCACCGTTACCATGACGCCGTCATCTCACCCACACAAGCTATCGCAGAAGCATGGCAGCGCGAGTCGTCACAGAACCAGGAATACTGGCGGCAAGCAGAGGCCAAACGGAGAGAACAGTATCTCGCTCCGAGACCGAGACCACGACATGGTTCAGGCAGCAAAATGTAATTACATCTTCATCGCTATGGCATGTAGCAACATCCCTTCTCCAGGTGAGCTCCCTCCTCGTTTTTGACATCGAACGCTGATCGATCTTGCCGCCTAGCTTCGCATTCATTCATGTAAATAGCGACATTCTGGCTTCGACGATACCATCATCAACTACATCTATTATTGTATAGCATAACCGCCTTGACGGGGGTGGTTTCAGATTTGGACCTGTAAAAAAAGGACTGGTTGCCTTGAACCGTGAGAGACGAGATTCAGCACAGTATTTATGTTATTACACTGAAGAGAATAGATTTCAATTGCTGTTCTGCTGCCTAGATGCCGGTGCGACGACTGAACCGAGTGTGACATTCACACGTCTGCCTGCTCGTCCTCATCTTCCTCGTCCTCATCGTCATCTT
>JBBPKM010000355.1:1126-15852 GCA_038089255.1 Austroboletus rostrupii
GTCAGTGCCGTACGGATGCGTCGCGTGGATGGGAAAAAAGAATTCAAGGTATGTGGTGGGTCGTATCTGCAGTGACGCGAGCTTTGCATGCCCCTACAGGGTTCCGTATTCGTGGAGTTTGTTCACATGGCTGGCGTGGAAGCATTCCTCAAGGCAGAACCGAAACCGTCTTGGAACGGCGAGGAATTGTTGATCATGTCCAAGTGTGTCCTAGTCTCTGCCTGTCGCAAGCCATCTTCATTGTTGAGTCGGTGACAGAGGGGATTATTGTGACATGAAGATCAAGGAAAAAGGTCTCACAGGAAAAGCTGCTGATCTCCGCAAAGACAACATGACGTCCAGGAGGGGTTTCAATGCATTCAAGGAAATGGAAAATCCGAAGTCGAATGGCAAATCCAAGGAAAAACCAGAAGTCTTTCTCGAATTCATGGGAAGCAAGATACGGGTGTATGACGATGGTGAAGATGGCGTAGGCTATGTCAAAACGGAGGATGTCCCGTTCGTCCGGGGCGCCACGATGAAATTCACGGGATGCGGCGGAGATGCAAACTTTACGGAGATGAAGGTATGCTCTGATAGTATGAGACGCGATCTCATTCTCTGATATGGGTTGAACCCAGGCACCGCTTCGTGAACGTTTTGCGCGCGTGCCTTATATTCAGTTCTCAAAGGGCGACGACTTTGGTCTCGTTGGGTTTGACAAGGTACTAAAAGAAGACGAGATCGACTATGTCAAAGAGAACCTTGCGACGGTCAACGAAAAGGAGGTTGTGTGGACCATTCCAGACGGTATGCTAACTATTTCCTATGCTCGTCCCTGCATTGAGTAGTTCGTACGTCCGATCAGAGGAAGAAGAAATGCAGTTTCAGATCGACCGCGCCAACTTTGCAGCAAAGTCGGTGCTTTCGCGAAGTCAGATGCGCAAAGGCAACCCGGGGCGGGGCGGACGGGGCGGACGGGGAGGCCGTGGCGGCCGCGGCGGGCGGCATGGTGGTGGTCGGGAAAGGGCCAAGGAAAAGGGCAAGGAGATGGCTCCGCCGATCACACCAAGCGAATCTCTGACGGGAGAGAAGCGCAAGCGCGCTGTTGAGCCAGATGGTGGACCGGATGTGGGTATACGTGGGGCGAGCGTGCCGACGATTGCACCGTCGAAAAAGGCCAAGGCCGACGAGTCCTGATGAGGGTCCGACCCGTGGAGAATGGGTGATCTGATGTGGGCGGGAATAGAAGGGGGACACCGTCGTTTTTGGGTGTATTTCTAGTGTTATCCAAGGTCGGTCGAGTTGTGGACGCGATATAGTGCCGGGTCTGAGCTGGGCGTTCGTGCGGCACTAGCCCGAGTCTCTAACCGTGGTCCGTTGGAATGATATGTGTAGCCGCTTCGAGTGTCAGTGGAAGCTCCACGTAACAAGGTTATACTAGACCAGGTCCGAGGTCGATACAGGCCAGCCATTCGGACCCAACTCCACCCCTCGCAGTGCCCAAGTCGAGTGTAATGCCCCTGGAACCCGAGAGTTGGCGTGCACCCCTTGAATTTGTTTAAGTACTGCTCCTACATAGGTGCCTGGGCCTAGGCAGAACACGCAAATGGGCCCAACTCACAGCGCAGGGGGCTTTGTCTTGCAGCTTCTCTACGCCTTTCATAGTCCTGTCCATTCACGTCTAGCAGCTCAAACACAGTCGGGTGTCTCTCGGATTTTCCCATACAATGAGCACTCGAATTATATAACTAATCCCATGTTGGATACTGATGTCATAGGTCTACGACAAAAGTCAGCAGAAGTAATTATTAAATATCATATGCTAATATTCCAGCTGATATCAAACATTCTTGACTTGTTCCTCCAAGTATTCCCATAGCTTTTTGCCGACCTCAGGACTCTGGGTATCTGCCCGTGGTGTACCGATGCGAGCCCATGGTATGAGGTACTGAATACAGCGCTTAGCACCTTCTGCACTGAGAACAAGCATGGCCACATACCTTGCCGTTCAGAGACTTGCCATCGGGTGTCGTGCCTGCGTATAGTTGAGTGATGGCTCCGTATGGCACGTCGTACAAAATGTAATCCTGCAAGGGGAGTCACCGTGAGCACAAATCGTAGCAAGCCAAGGGGGCCGAAGCAGCGGCGACATACAATCCATTTGGTCCTGTCCCTCGAATGACGCTGCAACTCGGTACGGATACCTCCTGTTCGACTATGCATAAGCAAGTCTGGCCGAGCACGGGTGAATACGACAACGAACCTGGGTTCAGTGACGTCGACACGATGCCTTGATCGCCATATCGCCGCGTCAGCTCTGCAGCAAAAATGATGTTACCCTGCAGGCGGTTAGACAAGGGCCAAACCCAACATGAAACCGAGTTCACCATCTTGCTCTGTCCATACAACTCGAATGGCGTTCGCCTCCTGCGCTCTGGTCCATCTTTCATCGTTTCATACTCAATATTTCCCCTCCAATGGCCGTTGGATGAAGTGTTCACAACTCTGGCGATCCCGTCTGGTGCCGCTTTCGCAGTGGAGAGAAGGGTAGGGAGAACGAGTTTGGTAAAGTAGAAATGGCCGAGGACGTTGGTTCCAAATTGAAGGTCATAGCCATCAGCCGTGACCATGTCCAAAGGGGGCACCATTACACCACTGGTCCAACAAGAGGGTATCAGAACCGCGACAAGCAGACTCGAGGCTAGAGCTCGGGCTTACGCATTGTTAAATAAGACGTTGAGCTGTGTCTCCTTGCTAGTTTGCTTGAATGTTAGCTTCCTCCTTCAAGGGGAGCACGTCAGACTTGCCTATTAAACTCCTGGGCCGCTCCTTTGATGCTCTTCAAGTTTGCAAGATCCATGACGAGCAGGTTGGCATCTTTGCCTGTTGCATCCTTGAGTTCTTTCAGGGTCGCCTCGCCTTTGGTTGTATCGCGCGCAGTGATCCACACTTTGGCGTTCCTGGTCAACAGTACCTATAACACGACACGGGTTCGTTGGCCACAAAGCAACTTCGAATGGGAAAGGCATACTCGAGCAGTCTCTTTGCCGATACCAGCCGTGCCACCAGTGACGAGCGCGACCTTGCCAGACATGTCTGGCACGTCGGCGGCCGTGAACTTGGGACGGCCAGGCCAGAGGTTTTCATTGATGATGGACCACAGTAATGACATGGTGAGCAGAACGGGGAAAAGCTTGAGGGATATTGGATGTCATAGTGAGGCAGCTCGCCCATATATAAACTCGTGCGAGGAGTAGTCATGCGTTATCATGTAGTTGGATACGACGAAGCCCGGCGGTGCTGACGTGAGGAACGGTGACTTGTGAGACTATCGCTTGTAGCACTTCACGCGGAAGGCCGCGTAATAACAACGCTTCGCTTCAAATTCAGGATGATAAAACCACGCACCACGCACTTCCAGGCGCGTCTCAGTCAGGTTACACTTACTCCTATGCAGCTCACGGTTGCAAAGTTCGGAGACAAAGCATAAACAAGTTTAACGTTGCATCGATGCCGGCCGGCAGGTGACGTTCAACTAACTTTTGCATTTTCACAGGACTCGTCATCATTATCATGTCAATATGCACTTGCAGCTCACATGGAATTTGTCAGCGATGTAATGCTACAACGACCTGTGAAACCGGTGAGCGAGCTAGTGTGAGGGCTGGGCTCCGAAACAGCGAAGCGAGCGCCACGACTAGGGTCGAACACAAGTTGTTTGAGTGCCCCAAGCGGTGGGCGGGCGCAGAGAAGCGATGAATTCTGAACCAGCAAGCCTGCTGCTGAAACGCTCGAGATGATGAAGTGAAAAGGTAAGAGACACTTTCCAGCCTTACAGAGACTCAGCCTGACTCGACCAACTTAACCAAGTATCACAATCGTCAACTCGGCAAAATACATGACCTGGTTCCTCATTTCTTGACTCGTTCTCCTAACTACTCTCACAGCTCCCTGCCGACTTCGGGTCCCTGTGTATCCGTACATGCCACACCAATATGTGCCCACGGAATGACATACCGTGTTAAACGCAGAATGTATATGATCAATATCGTCGCACGAGCACCATACCAGGCACGCGTTCCTTACCATTCAGAGACTTTCCGCCGGGTATCGTACCTGCATATAGCTGGTGACGGGAGTTTTTCATCATCAAGGGAACACAGAGGACTCATTACAAGCAATGAGACTTACGAAGGCCCTCTTGAAAAAAGTCCCAGTGTGCCATGCGAGCTCGGTTTTGATAGGTCCTATCGCAAGCGGGTAAGCTCATGCAACAGAGTCCAGACTCAAAATACTTGCCCGGGTTCAGTGACGATCCCTTTATCGCTATACCTCCGTACCAGTTCTACAGCAAAAATGATATTTCCCTACCACAATTTCTGATCGGAGACAGGTAGACCCAAAGTTGGGGCTGAACTCGCTATTTTGCTCTGTCCATACGACTGGGATGGGTTTCGTTTTCTTCGTGCTGGTCCATCCTGATGGAATCATGATGTGAGATTTCCCAGCCAATTCCAATTGGATGCAATATTGACAACCCTGGCGATCCCATCTGGTGCAGATTTTGCAGTGGAGAGGAGCATAGGAATGACGTGCAGAAATGGCCAACGACGTTGGTTCCGAATTGAAGACCGTAGCCATCGGCCGTGAGCATGTCCATGGGAGGAATCATCACACCGCTGACTGAACAAAATGATATCAGATACGATAAGATTGAAGCTGAAACACGAGCTTATGCCTTGTTAAATAGAACATCCCAGCTGCATTTCCTTGGCATACACATACTTGTGCAAAGCAGAAACGCTTACGAGCCGAGCTCTTGCGCTGCTCCTTTGATGCTCTTCAAATTCGCAAGGTCCATGGCAAGTAAGCGGGCATCTTTTCCCGTTGGATTTTTGAGCTGTTGGGGTGTTGCTTGGCCTTTAGCCGTATCGCGGGCTGCGATCCAAACTTGAGCATCCTTGGTCAGTAATGCCTAAGAGAGAGGCGTTCGTTGAGCACAAAGCAACCTCGAACAAGGGGTGAAAACCCAGATAGTCTCCTTCTCGATGCCAGCTGTGGCGCCAGTGACCAGTACGACTTTACCAGACATGTCTGGTAGGCCAGCAGCAGTAAATCTGGCACGGCCAGGGAACAAGTCTCCGTTAATGTTAGTCCAGAAACTCATGGAAGTGAAGGGGAGAGCCTTGGATCACCAGAAGGATTTGTTTCGCCCAGGAAAGTGGTGTACTCAGGGCGGTGGTCATGATGGTTGGTCCTCGGGAAGGCCGGCCTGCGCGATGCGTCGTCGCCCTCCGAAGCCTCTCGTCCACAATACGAATGTGACATTTGACACTTTCGGATTGTCGCAAATACATCTCAAACTAGCAGTCGAAAAGAGGCCTGGTCAGTTTGTTCGTTCTTACAGCCAGGTCTGTTCCCTCTTCACCCACGACCATTATCTCCACTCCCTTCTCTACCACCTCCCTCGTTTTCTGTCTTGGGCTAGACCACGGACTGAAACGCGGAGCAATATTTACGACGTGTACACCGACATGACTCAGCACCGTTCTCCCAAACTCGATGTCTTTTCCTGTTCCCCTCCTTTTCTTGTATGAACCCAAAAATGACTCGATTATTCTCTGGGTTGCGTCCTCCCGCGCCGGAAAGAACTGCGACACAAGGTACATCTCTGCACAGAACTGACCGAGATCTAGTGCAGGGAGCCCGGTCTTGCAGAGTTCCCAGTCCAGAACGTATAACTTCTCTACGCCTTCTATAGTCCCGTCCATTCCGCGTCCGAGCATCACCACCAAGTTCCCAGGCCAGAAATCGCCGTGCGTCAGCGGGTCGGAAGCCGACGTCGCGTGGATGGCCTGCTGCCTCTTCTCTACCAACTTTGATATCGTCACCATCTTCGCCTCGGGAATATCTAGTAATGGGTCCGATAGTGTGGGAATGTCATCTTTCCCCCGCAAGGTAGACACGACGTGACTATAATACAGCCCTTTTCCAAGCTGATGGTTTGCAAAGTCGGTTAGATCGGTGTCCAGATTCTGATGGCAGGTATGGATGACAGCGATGAATTCCCCGAGGGAAATGCCGATTTGCTGCGCGATAGTCTTTGGAATACTCTCTTCGATGAGTAGTTCCTTGAGCGTTCGACAACCCTTCCCCATGTCATCCATGATTATGACATGTCTTTCGTCGTCAAACGCATGGACAGCGGGAATTGAGACGAACTTGGGCACATTGGAGTTGGTGGAGTTGAGCAGCCGGCCTGCGAGACGGAGTGCTTGAACTTCGATAGCCTAGTTTTCACCGTCAGTGTCAAGACAAAAACTTGCAGCGAGGTGGCAAGTACCTGGCGTTTCTGGTCCAGTGGAGTCCTTCCTTCCGATTTGGTTACAGCCACGTACGGAGGTGCATATTTGAGAACAAGAGTCTGACGGCCATCGAGCGGTCTGTTGAGATATATCCTATACGTGAAATTGCCGAACCCTCCCGAGAGTTTCTCCACGATATGAGCAGCGAACTGGGGGTTGTTCTGCAGATATGCCTGGACACCTGATATGGTCGACAAATCATCGGTGGTGCTTGGCATCTTGTTGGCGAAGGTATGGAGTAAATCACGGTTGGCGATATTCACTGATTCCTAGTCAATGTATTTATGCTCGCTGATCTTCCTGCCATCACCCTTGACTTACCGAACCGAACAAGTCAAGTCATAATCATGGTGACTCGTTTGTCGAGTCGGTGCCGAATGTACGGCGACCGTGAACAAGTTTGTGTCGAGATGACTCCCAGTGCATCAGTAATTTCCTTAGTTAACTTTCTCATCACAAAAACTGCAAATATATACTAACACCAAATGGAGTTGCATGCTTCGGATAAAATCATATCATAGCACTACCTTAATAATATGATATCATAACATATACTACCAGGCTGGTATGGTAGAGCGAGCTGGCCACAGCCACTTGCACACATCAGAAAATCATTTTAATCTCTGCTCCTTGTCTTGGACATGCATTACTGCCACCAGTTGTTCTCCATCCATTGCAGTTGTCTATTGGCTACCACTATCATCCATGACCCCTGCTCATCACAATGATGATGGCCCCAAATATGCCATTAATGCAATATGCAAAGTCTACTTACTACAAGATCACACAGCTACTCCCAAGTTCAGCTGTTATGGCCTTAGATCCAGCTCAGAATGACAAGTTTATGAGTATTAGTCATGAGGTGTGTGTTTGGCACAGAATATATGCTCTGTATTTGTGATGGAATGCAGACATGGCATGGGTGCAGGAATGTCCACTGCCCATGATATTGCTGCCATGGTGAAACTAACAACACATGCTGTGGTGTTCCAGTGGAACAGTGATGATGACAGCACCTGGAATCTAGATATGTCCACCATCCATTTCACTGAGTTAATGAGGTTAGCAACACCACATGCACAGTAACATGATGTTGACAACAGTATATGGTGGTACTAACTCAAACTCAGTTTGTCAATTGTGCTTTGTCTGATCATCTATGGTGCCCTAGTGTTGGACCTTGGACTTTGCATCCAAATTCACATCAAACCAGTGCAGCCATGTTTACAATCTTTGTCTGAGATCTGAGACCATCCTATCTATCCTTACCTGCAACTGTATTTGTGCTGACATGTCCATTCAACCTTTTATATTCATAGCACTCCTCCTATGGCTCATGTTTTTTTTTCTACCCTCAGCATATCTGCATTAGACTATTTTGCAACCAATCTCACTGCTATCTCACAATTCCTTGGTTTGAACAAAGATGTCACAAGCATCACACTTCTTGCATTTAGAAATATAAGTCTGGACTTTTTTATGACCTTTCATGCTATGAAAGCAAACTCTGGGAGCCTGGTAATTGCTGAGCTACTAGAGGCAGCATTCTCTATCATCTCTTGTATTGCAGGTTTTATGTGCATCATTTGTCTATTCAAAGTGAACTGCATCCCATTTTTTCATTTCTTTACTGTTATAGTATGCATAGTATTATACATACACTTCAATGGCATTATAACTATAACTGATTTCCAGTTAGTGATTCTTGCTGTCTGGTATGTTGTCTGTACCTTAACCATCATCATTAGAGATTGGTGGTTGAGTCATACAGAAAAAAGGCATTGCATAGAAGCAATTGTGCAGAATACATGGACAATAGCATAGTACAATCTTACTTTGATGGTAATAGTCATCTATTGTGGCCTTTGTTCATGCTCATATTTGTTTTCAAAGAAGTTTCTACTCCCCTGCCTTTGCATCATTTAATAGTGCCATATGCAACCACATTGTCTATGTGTGCTAGATCTGCTTCTATATCTGAGTGCAAATACAACTACCTCTTTTATTCCTACATGTCTTTGTAAATCAGTTCTTCCTATCTCTTGCAAATACTGTCTTTTTCACTTATTGGTCCCCATAGAGTTTCAACAAGTTGTCACCTTACTTCAGAATCAAGCTGCTAGTTTGTCCCTTAACATTTTTGACACTCTTATAATTCCTCATTCTGGCAGCCACTACTACATGCCTTATTACTGGAGCCATTAAGATCTCCATCAGTCCTAGTCACATCAGCCTCCTCTAATGCTCCTCCTTGACCACTTCTCCCTGATCTGGCTTACAATTAGATTAGAGTCTCCTCCTGGTATCTTGTCTGACTTCAGGCCCAACTCCTGAAGTCTTCCTTGTTTATCTGTGCCTACTGGGCTTCTCTCCGAGTCCATCCACAGTCACCTGGGCCACCTGGCCACATCCAGACCACTTTCCCTTCAACAAAGGCTAAGGCCATGTATAGACAGTGAAAACTGAAATCAAAATTCAAATTCAATGTCACATGTAATGTCATATGTAAAGCCAACATGATCACACTGCCATTTGGGATTGCCCAGATCAGATTGCTTCAGGCCTTCTAACAACCCCCTACAACAATGGACCTTGAACCCTGGCATATTCAAGGAGAATGCTATTGTCAAATGCTCTGCATTCTATCTATTTTGGTAATACAGCTTGTGTGCTACTATCACATGATCTTTCTCTCATTTCGTAGAGAACCAACATCCTACCATGACTCAATTATCACAGGTGAAGGATGGATCCTTGAGCTCTTGGATGGGCATCCTGATCAGATTCAAACATGCCTAGGCATCAGTCACGAGGTATTTAACAAGCTGGTTCAAATACTGATGTGGCATGGGATCACCCAATCATAAAATAGGATATCTGTTGAAGAGCAACTTGGGATTGTCTTATACACCTGTGTAACTGGTCTCTCATCAAGACATGTTGCTGAAAGATTCCAACATTCACCTAACATGATCACTAGGTATATTCAAACAGCACAAATCCTGATTTTTTCTTACTATTATCTAGATATTTCAAATGAATACTCACTTTTTTTGGTGATGCTCCATTCTACACATTACAAGTCTGATTTCCAACATTCAATAGCCCTACTCCCGAAACCATTGCTGCTGACCCTCATTTTCACTTTTTCAGGGATTGCATGGGTGTGGTTGATGGCACACACATACGCATCTTCATGCCTACTGATGACCATCAAACAATGCACAATTGGAAGGGCTATTTGTTACAAAACTGCCTATTCGTTTGCAACTTTGACTTTTTTTTTACCTATGCATGGATGGGCAATGATGGCTCCTTGGCACATGTGAAGCTGTGGCACAATGCACACATGGACAACTTGCAGATACCATGTGGAAGATATCTATTGGTGGATGCAGGGTTTGGAACATCAGATGCTCTTCTTGTTCCATATTGTGGCATTCGCTATCACTTGAAGAAATGGCATCAAGTGAGAGTAAGGTACATCTTTGTCAATATATATACATGACATCCATGATAACTGATGGATCTGAAAGGCCTCAAAACCATGAAGAGTTGTTTAACCTACAACATACTGCACTCCAGAATGTTATCAAGCATATATTCAGTGTTTTAAAATGCCAATTTTGTTGTCTTCAGATTCCCCTCGAATATGACTTACATATTCAAGCCCACCTTCCTATTGCACTTTGTGCACTTCATAACTTCATATGTAGATACAACCCAGATGATTTTTTTGACTTGGATCTTTTAGAAGAGTATGATTTTAATGATGGTAATCCCGGGGATCTTGCTGAAGGGGTGCCAAGCTTAGAGGAATGGTGTTATGCTAATGATTGCAGGGATGCTATTGCTTAGGAGATGTGGGTTGATTACTTAGCTGAACTTACACATTGCAAACTATGGCAATAAACAATCTATTCATATACAATGCCAGTAAAAACCATATGCTAGTATACAAACTGAACTGAACATACTACTCAATCGATAGACATGTCCTGTGATCCAATCATTTGGCAAGCAATCTCTACCAGCCTCCATGACAACCTGAGCCTCCTCCCCTCATTATCCAATTTGCAGAAAAGTATCACTTGGTTCTTATTCTCAGGAACTGTGAGATAATCTCCAATGTCTAGCCACTGAGCAGCCATCGGCTCATGATGTGTGTTCAGAATTTCAACCACTTGAGAAAGGTTATTGACAGAAGAGGCGATGCTGCATGAAAGCTCCTTGATGGACATTGCAATATCCATTATGGCCACACCATCCATTTCATGTGCCTTTGTAACTGATGACACCTGATGCCATTTTCGAGCTGAGCTGGTTTTTGACAAAGCAGGTGACTCAAAGATCTTCCTCTTTGCCTGACTGGTGCTGGTTTGCAAAAATGAGGTAGAGGGCGAGAGCAACGAATGCCGACTACTAGAAGTGACAGATGGTGGTGGAACAAGAAGAAATGCAAAGTGGTCTTGAAGCTGTGATGCATCAATCATAGGGATGTCATTTATCATGGGAGCCACCTTACTGAGACCAGAGAGACCAGAACAGTTGACAGCCTTAGCACTTGGCTGCTGACAAACATACTTACCCTTCCCTTTGTTCACAGCAAACTTCTCCATTGCATCAAAGAAAATAAAATCCTTGTTCTTGAATGGCTTTGCATTCTTGTTGGTCCACTGCATAGACATTAGCAACATAATCTCTAGAAGAAGGTAGAACATATGGAAACGAAGTGGTTCCAAGCATCCTCTTGCTCTAAAGTTATCCCAGCACTATCTTCTTGCAAATAAGTGAATCCAGAAGTGTTCTGCAGCTCAATAATAGCTTCATATCGGAACCTCATCTGTTCCATATCAGTGGTGGCCAAGAAGATGTTATTAAATGAAAGATGTTACCATGGTGTAGCATGATTTGCATGCATCAGGAGTCTTCTCTCCACCCTTCATAGCTGGGAACTTGACCACCATATGCCTTGCAGCAGCTTGCCATGTTGGTTTCTTGAAGTTTTTTCCATTGCCAGCACTGGGTAGTTGTTTTTCTAAGAAATCAAGTAGCATTCGCATTTCCTCATCAGTCCAGTGTGCAGCAAGCTTCTGAGTTTTTATCTGAGTGCCATCCGATGGAGTTTGAACAGGGGCAGGCCCTTGTGAGCACAACGAGTGGCCAAATCCAGCAGAGCTTGGCCTTGACATGGATGGATAGGTGTTGCAGAGATTTGATCACAGGTGCAACATGAGGCCACATAACGTAAGGCCGTGTAATCACAATCTGGGCAATCCTGAATGGCAGTGTGATTACATTGGCTTTACACATGACATTATACATGATATTGAATTCAAATTTTGATTTCAGTTTTCACTGTCTATACACGGCCTAAAACATACCAAGATCACATCTGATCTCCATCAGATGTTCACCAGAACCCCTGGCTCTCCTGCCAGCATCCAGACAAGTCCCTAGCATCTCTGTGTGCCCTTGTGCATATCCTGATGCATCCTCTTCATTGAGATCACGCCTTATCTGATCATCCTAAAACTTCCAGATCATCTTCTGATCCTGGATCCAACCAGAACACTTTGATCTCAACAATAGACTCAAAGCCAATTGTTCTTTATTGCTCCAGGCATTCTCCTGGATGCTCCTCAGTCCCCTATGGTTTCCCTTGCCGCCTCAAGGCTCCCTGATCCATATCTGGCACCTTCCAGATATGTCTCCTCCTTGTATCTGTCACTGATTGCTTTCTGCCATGTGCCCCTCTTGATCAGTCACACCTAGACCACTCCAGAACCTTCCCAGACATTGTTCCGACCCATTAGAACCATCCCTGATGTGTCTTTGCTTTTCCTGCACCCAGATCTCCTTCTTCTAGAACTTCTCCTGGTCCTCTGGATTCTCTCTGGCACTCCCAGTGCGCTCCCTGCTTAATCCCAAGACATCTCCGAACCTCCTGAACTCTCTCCTGTTACTGCCTCATCAACAGTCTCAGAACTCTGCCAAGATATCACTGATTGATTATCAGAACATCCTTCTGCCTCCTAATTCTTATCCATCTGATCAGGAACTATTCTGCTGCACATCTGGCTTATTAGCCAATGCTTCCCCTCGACCCTGGGCATCTCCCCATGGTGCTTCATCTGCTTCCTGTGTTCTTTCTTTCACAGGAACCTCAAGTCTGCCTCATGGCATCATAGATCTTCCAACAAGATCTTATCCTGTCATATCTGATCCTTATCAGATGTTCCATCGGACCCTTATGCATCTTGATGGTGCCTTCCCAGTTACTTGGCTGCACTTGCTCCAACAGCAAGTCTTCTCTTAGATTCGTCACACCCTCTGGATGTTCCTCATCTCCTAGTCTCTATTTTCTTGATCTCTCTGTTTCTCCTTGATCTCTTGTACCACAGATATTCCTCTTCATCTCTCAGTCTCTCCTCTCTGCCTATATGGTGTATTCCTAGCCATTCCTGGTATCTTCTCTTTTATCCTTATCTTCTCTTGATCTCTTGATCCTTGACTCATTCTCACCTCATGGTTGTATTCCTATTCTATTTTGCTTCCTTGATCCAATCCATGTTTTCCCTTCACCCTAGATTCCTTATCTTTGACTCAATCTTATCTTTTGTTCTATTCTTGATCTCCTTGACTCATCTTTTATCTGGTACATTGCCTCCTTGATTCCTTTTTTGAATATTTCCTGTACTATATAAACTCCTAGCACTCCGGCCATGTACCTTAGCTTTAGTCTCCCTTAATCATAGGCATGATCTTCAGCCTCTGCTCCAGCTCCCTGAGGTCATCACCAAGTCCTCTTGTATCTTCAGTATCCTGGCATAGCCATATGGTATGCATCCTTGATGAGTCCTTCATTGGACTTCACTTTTTTCACCTTAATCCTATTCATGCAAGTGTGCTGATAGGATATCCAGTCATTCCTGAACTTGTCTTGCCCTGGAGATCAAGTCTCCTAAGAGCTATACTCCACCTTACCTGGGCAAAGTGTAACAGAGAGGACTTGCTTTGGTTGGGTGGAAATCCCTTATGACTTTTAAAGGGAAGATCCAGGACTTCAAGACTGGGAATCCAGTCCTGTTACCTTGGTTTATATACAAAAGGACTATGTACATGTACATACATGGGATCTAAGATATAATGTACATTAACTAAATAAAAGTCCGTTATTATCCAATAGAAATACTCTAAGAATTTAAAGAATAGATATAAGTTGTTAAAGTTGTAAAAAACATACCATGCTATCAAAGCATGTTGTCATGACAAATAAGAATCATAGATAAGATATAGCCTTCAAGGCTGTGGTCATGAGGTTACCACATGCCAGTGTGGCAGATCTAAAGATAAATATCAAATAGGACCCTTGATCCATGCTGCTGCTGCATGTTATCATGTACAGCTTGGTAGAGGTAGGCCATGATCCAATGCCTTCAAGTTCAATAGGATCCATAGCCAACAACCCTGGCTTTGCAATCATTTCGAGATATTCCACCTTATCTGAATTGAAAAGACACTTCTGGAAATGAAGTCATAGCTTGAGTTCTCTCATTCATTGTAATACACGATGAGTGGTTTCATCATGGGTTTTCTGATCAAGGAAGAAGATTAAGATGTCATCCATATAGATGATGATATACCCTTCCACAATAAGATCCCGAAATTCTTTATTTATAAATTGCTGAAAGATAGCAGGTGTATTTTTTGGGCCAAAGGGCATGACAACAGGTTTGAAGAGTCCTCAGTGAGTAATAAAGGCAGCTTTCCACTAATGCCCTTTCTTTATCTGGATGTTGTTATATCTCCATCAAACATCAAATTTAGTGAAGATCTTAGCATCTTTTAGTTTATCCAGGAGGTTGGAAATAAGAAAGAGTGGATAAGTGTCACAGATCATATGGTTATTAAAGTATTGGTAGTCTTGGACAGGGTGGAGTTTACCATCTTTCTTTTTGACAAAGAAGAATGGTGCTGCTTATGGTGAAGTGGAAGGGCGAATTTTCCCAGATTTGAGGTTTTTATTGAAGAATTCATCTTGTGCTTTTCTTTCATCAGCTGTCAGGGGATAGAGCTTGCCAATCTTAGGGACAAAGGATTCTATAAGGCTGATCTTGTGGTCATAGTCTTCAGATGGAGGGAGAGGGGTATCTTCATCAGAGAATATGTCCAAGAAGTCTTTGTATTGTTCTGGTAGGAAAATTTCTTGCTTTTTGGCATGGATTTTCAAGTCAGTGGAGGTGGTTAGGGCAGCATAGGTAAGAACTAAATTGGGATTAAAATGTAGCAAGGATGGTTTGGGAGAGAATTCAAAGTTGTTTAAAATGGGCCATGACATGGGCTAGGGTGATATTGGTGCACAATATGTCATCTTCA
>JBBPKM010000356.1:0-15819 GCA_038089255.1 Austroboletus rostrupii
CATCTGCCTTGGCCTCCCTCTACCTTCGCCAACTGGCATTCTCGCCTCACCTGAATTCATCACATTCTGTTCACAATCCGCATTCAACCACTTTCCATTGTCTTCATTTGATATTCCACCACTACCGACTCACCCAGAGATCTCGTTGTAAAAAGAGGATCATGTGGTGATTTCAATTTTCACTTGTAATTGTATGTATTCTCATGTTTGGCTATTGGCTTGATACGGACCGTTACACAAGGACTAGTAGTATATATACAATACTCTTGCATGTATGTTTCCTCATCTTGAAATCATTTCTTGTTGGCATCCTCGCAGGGGTCTATTCACTTAGGCTTTTGGTCTTCACCTGAGCTCTCAACAGAGCAGAGTGGCAAATGAGAGTGTCACAGTGTCACAGCATTCACCTGGGGCATATGGGTCATCAATGTCATCCTTGGGGTGCTGTGACATTGGCTTGAGCATGGGTGGGGTGCATGCTTGTCACAGATGGTGGGTGTGTCTGTCTCAGGTCAACATTGCCATTAGAACATGTCTTTGGGGTGCTGCATGGGATGGGCTTACCTGTGTCCTGCCCCATCATCATCATCATTGGGTTGTCAACATCTTCTCCGGGTGGGTGATAAATTGGTGGAAGAGGCAGGAGGTGGCTGAGGTGAGATGTGAGTGATTAAAATGTGACATACCTTTCAGGTGGATTTTCCCTTATTATTCGAGTCGCGCCGCCCAATTGGCTTGGGGTTCTGTGTGCTTCAGTAATCATTTTTGTAATTATGATGTTTACAGAGAGTTTACCTAGAGTTGTGCTAAACTCACGGGGGTGTTGTAATCATTTCGTGCGCGAGACGCCACATAAGTTACCTGCCATATTTGGACATAAGGGGGAGTTCACTCGCGAGGAATGGTCTTACAGACCAATTTTTGCTGTATTACGAAATTGGTCTGTAAGACTAAAAGAGCCCGAAAAAAGTGCTGCCAAGGGTGCTGTTGTGACAAACAATCCGAGTATAGTAATCGGATGACTGACTAATCATCATAAGGATGTCGCAGTATAATAAGGATATATATCTTGTACCGGCACCGTCACTGCTTGATCTCGCCAAGTTGTCGTCCTCCCGCTCCACCTCTCCTCTGTTGTTTGCCCCGTTATATTCTCACGCCCCCATCACGCGCAAAAGGCTCGTTCCGGTCTCCATCTTGATCATGCACTTTGATTCACGGTTTCGTAAGTACAAGTCTCAGATTTCTCAATTTCTCTCACAGCTGTTAACAGGATTATGATACTGAATCCTGCTTTAGACTGCTCAGCGCCTGCCACGGCTTAGCGCTCAGTACCATTAATCGTTACTGTACTCTGACACTCATTGTTTGAAGGTTTTACTCGTGCCGTGGTAGTCTATGCTAGGCTATCCATATAAGTTGATATTGTGATCTAGAAGATCTATTCTCACTATTTCAACAGTTCGAGCGCGGAAAGTGAATGCACCAGTGCACGGCATTATCGAGACGTAAGCACACCAAGGACGATTCGAGCTTGGTTCCTACTATAACTCAGTTTAGCGATGGAGCTGCATTAGGTGCGTACCTCATACCACGGTTTGCGCGACCTCTTACAGCACCAGCGCTGGGTATCCCGAAATGAAGATAAGCCGTCATGGCGAAGTCCTCACGCCGCAAATGTGATATTGCTCTCATCCATACAATATAAATGTACAGGTTGGTTGTTACAGCACCAGGGAATGCTTCTCCCTGACAGAATGTCTCCTAGGTTCATCTTAATTTTATATTGCCTTCGTCGCTCTGACGAACGTATCTCAGCTCAACAGATAAACTTTTGGAAGTGGATAGAATTGATTTCACGGACACTCTGAAGAGAAAGCGTATTTTGGGAAAGGGTAGTTTCAGTGTAGTATTTAGATGCTTGTATGAACAGGATATGGAGGTGAGCATTTTATATTTGATCTTTGTGTCATCTTTCATATGTACCCAATGTATTCAGGTCGCAGTCAAGGCTTTCGTTCCCAAATCCAACGAGAAAGTAAGTGGGAATTGTATTCCTAATTGTACTTTGTTCACTGTAATTTTAACTCTAGAAAGTGATACGCGAGTTTCTCATATGGAAAAAACTCCAGCACCCCAACATCGTTCCATTGCTAGGGTGGTCATCTGGGGATGCTTTCGGGAGCGACTATCCCTGCATGGTTTCCGTGTTGATGCCAAATGGAACGCTTTTCGAATATGTGAAGAAACGCGGAGCTGTGTCTTTCCTTCCTGACTGTCTGAAGCTTGTGAGCAATAAATAATTTGGCTCAATTTCAATTTATAATACAACTGTCAATATCGTAGATAAAGGGATCGGCTGCTGCTCTGGAGTATCGTATGTTTGTGGGTCTTGTTTATAGTGAACACTAAATAACATCCTACGTAGTCCACTCAAAAGGGGTCGTACACGGCGATTTCCACCCTGTGAGCCAGATCTCCTAAATAATGACCACTCGTCGGATTTACTATATTTACAGGGTAATATATTGATTGATGCAGACAAGTTCCCGCGCATCACCGACTTTGGTTTGTCAAGGACTGACGACCGAGATTCGGAACAATCAGATACCCGGTATCCTGGTGCAATATAGTGGTCTGCACCAGAAGCACTCCGCCCTGTCCCAAATTTTGATTTTGGAGCTATGCTTAAAGGCGACATCTACTCAATTGGGAGTGTTATCTTCTTCGTATGCTGCCTTTAATTACTTGGCTGTGACCTCACCTCTTAATTGGTTTGTAGATCCTTTCAGGTCAATTTCCCTGGAAAAACACAGGGGAGGCCCAAAATCGGTTAAATGAACTCAAGAACCCATCGCGTCCACTGTGGCCTGTGGTTATCCCTGACGGCGTTTGGGGTTTCATTGAGCGATGCTGGTCTCCAAAAGATCCAAGAAGTCGCCCATCAGCCAAAGACGTATCATCATTTTGTACAGATGAATTGGAGGGATTTCTGTCACCAATGTAGGTCGATCTTCAATTCTTCTTCAGATACTGATTTCTGGTCGTAATCGTGACAGTCCTGCCAACATTGTGCTTTTCGGGAATGTTGGATCCGAAAAGAGCTCGGTCATTAACTTTCTTACTGGGAACCCAATTATACCGGCATCCCCAGACGAAATGCATTTCGCAGAGCAACCCAGCCCATGCGCAATTCGCATCAACCAAATGCAACTTCACCTGTGGGATACGATGGAATTTTCCCTTCGGCGTGAGGGGTCCCCCATCGATCTTTTACCTTACGAGCACGCACATGCTATCCTGCGAAATCTTCCTAATCCTGCCAGCCTCATTATTCTCTGTGCAGACAAGAACGCAGCTACACCTTCCGTTGGACATCTCTACTGGTTTATCGATCAATTCTTCTATGATGGCCATGCCCCGATAGCACTTGTCGTCACTAACTCTGATACGGATACATCCACGGAAGAGTGGTGGGAAAGGAACAAAGAAGATATTGGAAAACGAACCAAAATCCCCGTCGACTCTATGCCCCATGTTTGCGTCACTGCTGATCAGACTGTCGGTGATCAACCTGCGAAGAATATACTAGAAGGGTTATTGCAAGCACACACCACCACTGCCGTCCCAATCCCCATTCGTCCTGACTTCTTGTCCTATGAATCAGCCTCCAGCGAACTTGTTGACCATTGCGGACTGCTAGAAAACGAGAGCAAAATGCTAGTAGAGAAACTACGCCCATTCAACATTGTGTTTTTCGGAGAACTGGGGGCCGAAATGACCTCGATGATTGATCTGATTACCAGGGGATCAATGCAAGGTATTAGTCCATGGACGGGGACTGTCACATTGGGCCGCCGCTTCTGCAGGATTAGCACCTGGGATATCATGGGTGCTGGTGATTGTGATGAAGTTGTTAAAGTTTTAGAGAATGCCTTTTCGCTTGTCCGCAGTTTGTCCGGCAAGGGTGCCAAAATCGACCTTCTTGTCTTTTGCAAGAGATTGGGCAAGGTCACCAAAAAGGAGATGGCTGGCTATAGGCTGTTCAAAGAAATCGTTTGCAAGGGGCAACCTCCTGTCGCTGTCATCATCACTCAGTTCGAATCACGACATCCTCTGAAGAAATGGTGGTACACGGACGGTGAAAAGCTTCTTAAAATTGTATTCAAGGATGCTATCGACTATGCATGTGTCTCGCCGCCCATGGCGTGCGGCCCGGAGAGCTGCCGGCAGGATCAAAGACTGGCAGAGCATAGCCTTTCCATTCGGGCTATGATGGAACGCTGCACCCACGCCTCTTAGGCTTCTCGTAATGGCAATTCTGTGAAGGAAGGCACAAACTGGCTGGGTAAACTTTTTCCAGGGTTGGCATGGCCGAGAAGCACGGTCACTGTGATGGATGGTGTCTTGAAGGGTCTCAGGGATCACTATGGGCTTACGTTGGAACAAGCCGAGAAAGTCAAACAATATTCCAAAAGCTAGATAGATCATACCGGAAAGTGGTTAGTACCTAGGCTGCCGACAAGCCTTGGAGTGGAACTTGCGAAAGACCCGCTGTTCATCCAATGTTCGAGTTTAGGTAGTATTAGTCGCCATTGGTATATAATTCTTCTCTCGTGTCTGTTTGTCGTTGGGCGCCACTGCGATGCAAGGAAATGAGATTATTGAAAATTAGGTTGCATATCCCAACTTCATCTGTCGACTTCTACAGTGGTCGACTTGCACATGTCATTCAAGGTGTCGTGGCATTGAGTCTCATATTCGTGCAGGGTTGCACTGCACGCTTATATTTGCGCCGAGGGTCCACAACGCTGAAGACACGCCTGTACAATGCGCCGCAGTTAATTTCGTACGGGCCACATCATCTGATGAGTGCTCAAACCAAGCATCAAGTCTGTATACCAGTTACTTCAGGGTCCATCCATTCATACACAGTCTCAGGGGGCCCTACCTATGACATCTCGATTCTTGACTCAAATATTCTGATACCGTTGAAGTTTGCTATCGCGACATCGAAGACAAAAAAATGATGGAACGGAAGTAATAGCTTACAAACGCTACCTCAGGTAAAGCTTGTGTCCCATTGTGTAGTTATCATTTTGACTCATCAGTTGATTCTATTCCACTCTATTGGCCCGGGCAGATGCAGACTAGTGTACTGTGAAATTTGACTCGGCTATCACAAGCGACAATAACCAAGACACGAGACATTCCGAAGATCTGTGGATGGCAACTACCAAGTTATTGATGATCGATGAACCTCATGGAAATATGGTGCTTTCATCCATACCAACGTGGCATATTTGATGGTGAGTATTACGATGAATGTATGCTGGACAAACTTGTTAAAGTGCGTTGTTTTTGTTCATGATCTCAGGCCTCGGGCTTGCCACGTAACAGGTATCGTGAACGCTGTTTAAAGGACCCGCAGGTTGCAGGTCATACCCCAGTCCCTATCACAAGTGACAATAACCAAGACACACGAGGCATGCGTGTCGAAGATCTGTTGGTGGCGTCTACCAAATTATTGATGATCGATGGTCCTCAAGAAGACAGGGTCCTTTCATCCATACCAACATGATGTGTTTATTCACGATCCCGGGCTGTGCGCCTGCCACATAGAAGACATCGTGATCACCGTTTAAAGGACCCACGGCTACAGGTCATGCCTCACTCCCTCGTTTCTATCAGCCGATGTCCCTCGGGCCGAAAAACCCACTGTTCAACGACACCGTACCTTCGCGTACGCCTCACAAGATTGCCTCGATGTATTTATTGTCCCCTGTTATTTGCATAATTTTGACACACCTCTGGCGCTTATACAGCTCAACAGGCGCTCACCTGAGAGATGCTCATCCGAGTCCACCCGATCTTTCCGATATGCTTAAAGAGAAGAACATGCGTATTATCGGCAAAGGTTCTTTCGGCGTCGTGTATTGTTGCTGGCCATGCATGAGCTCGGAGGTTGGCACATTTGCATTCAAAGCTTGGTCCGAGATTTACCTAATCAGGCCGCATTCAAGGATTCGTTCAAACTCCCTGAAAAGGTTGTAGTCAAGGCCATCGTATTCCCCAAGGGTTTCAACAAAACGGAAAAGGATGTGTTCGAACGCGTTCGTACACATTATTATTCTACTGTTGGAAAATCGTTCATTTGTAATATTTACGCAGAAGATGAAGCGCGAGCTTGGGATATGGCGGAGATTGGAACATCCCAACATTGTCCCTCTTTTAGGAACAGCTAGCGGAGACACTTTTGGATCCGACTACAAATGCGTCGTTTCAGCGTTCATGGAAAACGAGACGCTGTTTGATTATTTTGAAAAATTGAAAAACCCCCTTTCTGTTTCCGATCGCGTGGAACTTGTGAGTATCAATGACTATCTTGTCTTCGTCTGTTCGATATGGCTCATTTTCAATATTATAGATCAAAGGAACAACTGCTGGACTGGAATATCGTACGTTCATAATCCGGTCATAACAGCTTATAACAATATCCTCTCATAGTACATTCGAAGGGTGTTGTTCACGGAGATTTACATCCCGTAGGTTATATCATCTAATCACCCACCACATTCGCTCTTCTGATTCGTCATATCTATAGGCCAATATTTTGATTGATGGCAATCGTCAACCACGACTCATTGATTTTGGGTTGTCACAAACATTTTGCCCGATGTCGAACCAATTGGCGTACCTCTACACTGAATCTACTCGCCCTGGTGCGGTACTATGGGCTGCACCGGAACTAGTTTATCCAGATCTGTACCCAAATCTTGAGTTTCGAGCCACGCTTCAAAGCGACCTTTACTCACTTGGGAGTATCATTCTCTATGTATGTTGCCTTTCATTACTCAGCTTATAACCATATCTTATCATTTGGTATATAGATCCTTTCAGGTCAATTTCCTTGGAAGGACAAAGGGGAGGCTATCAACATGGTAAAGGAATTCAAGAATCCATTGCCACCAGCATGGCCTGTGGTCATCCCAGACAACGTTTAGAGCTTCATCGAGCGATGCTGGTCCCCGAATAATCCGGGAAGTCGCCCATCGGCCGAAGATGCACTATCATTTTGTACAAATAAATTGGAGGGATTTCTGTTACCAAAGTAAGCCAATGCGTCAATTCTTCGTCAGGTACTGACGTCTAGTCGCAATGGGCATAGTCTTTCCAACGTCGTGCTTTTCGGAGATTCTGGGTCTGGAAAGAGCTCGGTCATCAATTTTCTTACTGGGATCCCAATTGTACCAGCATCTTCAGACAAGACGCATTTTGTCGAGAAAACCAGATCGTACCCGATGTGCATCAATCAAATGCAATTTCAACTGTGGGATACGATGGAGTTTGCCCTCCGACGTGAGGGGTCCGCTGTTGACCCTTTACCTTACGAGCATGCACATGCTATCTTGCGAAACCTCCCTGATCCCGCCAACCTCATTATTCTCTGTGCAGACAAGGGCGCAGTCGCCCCTTCTCTTGGATATCTCTACCAGTTTATCGACCAATTCTTCTATGATGGCCACGCCCCTATAGCGCTTGTTGTTACCAACCTCGATACAGATATATCCACTGAAGAGTGGTGGGAAAGGAATAAAAAGGATATCGGAGAACGAACCAAGATCCCGGTCGACTCTATTCCTCATGTTTGCGTCGCTGCGGATCTGACTTTCGGTGATCAGCCTGCAAAGGATGCACTGGAACAGTTGTTACAAATACGCCGCACTGCTGTCGTTCCGATCCCCATCCGTCCTGACTTCTCTTCCTATAAATCAGCCTCTACCGACCCCGCTGCTCATTTCGGATTGCAGGAAACTGAAGTCAATGCCCTGATAGAAAGGTTCAAAAATCCACTACAACCGCTCAACAATGTATTTTTCGGAGGACCAGGGACCGGAACGACCTCGACGGTCAATCTTATCACCGGAGGTTCAATATCGGATTCTGTGAAGAATCCCATAAATCTGCTAGGTAAATTTAAACGTTTTTTGAAGCGATCACGGTCGAAAAGCACGGTCAGCTCTGCGGATGGTGTCTCGAAGGATTATAATGGGCTTGCGTTGGGACAAGCCGTGAAAGTCGAATAATATTTCCAGTAGCTAAATGGATCATATCAGACGGCAAGCCAAGTGAGTTAACTGTGTCAGTGTTACCACTTCGCAACTTCTCCATCCCTACGCTTTCTTTCGTGTCTTTGTCTTGTCATCGCCCTTATTTTAACTAGAGCAACTGCTCATATCCGTGTTTTCATTGCCGTGCTGTATCTTTAATTATTAGACTACCATGCCTGTGGTACACTAGTAGGTAAGATCACAAGTCCGGCAATGAGTCACAGTGGGGTGAGCGAAAGACGTACATAATAGTGTTCACCTTTGCCTAGCTTGTCTATTAGAGCTAAAGGTGATGAATCTCGAGAGCATTGCGTGAACAGTGAGCGTCGTATGACAGTAGACACCAGTCCAGTTTCGCAGTTTGCAGACGGAAATTATTCCCGGGTTGAATATTTGAAACCACCGCTACTATTGACTTGTAGGAGTGGTAATCCGACATCTTAACTGCACATCCGCCTCTCCGATTCTGCATTACATCTACGTATCTTATGATCAACGGGGTATGTGAAGGACAAGATCTTGTACTGTCTTCAAAGCCTCGCTGTTTGAATGGCGTTGTTTAGGTCATACAGACAGGTATTTCCTGGACTTTAAATCGATCATTTGAGCCAACGAGAGCTGTTAAAGCTGAAGTACACATGGATATAGTATATGAACGACAGTCCAGACGTTATTTTGTGCTTTCGAGAAAAGTGACAGTGAATTAGATGGTAACGAACAGTGTAATAAATCTCCGGAAAAGAGGTTCACATGACCATGCTTTAAACCCCACCATGCACACCGAGTCGTATACAGCACGAAAATAGGCAACCTATGTATCATTGCGCAGCTGTATTCCTATAATATAGCTTCCTCCTCACTCTCTTGCAACCTGTATCGTTTACCGAGGTGCTGGACGGATTCTTCCAAGTCACTCTCATCCGACGACATTACCCGATTTGGCGCACATCGCTTGCGATTGTGCTTTGCCGTGGACGTTATCTCGATGCTAGAGCTTGTGTCCTCATCAGAATCACTGTCTGTGTCCTCCTCCAAGATTTCGTCGTCGTCCGCTACAAACGAGTCCGTTTCATACTCATCTTCGCCCGCCGAGCCTAGTGAATCATCCCAAGGGCCGATCGCCTCACCAACCGGATTTTCAACAATGCGCACTTTCCTTCGCTGGCGAGGACCACTGTGCTCGGGGTGCATCAGTCGCCACTCTTCGAGACGGCGAACAAGATCTCTCAACCGCAAAGTCTAGATGAACAGAGAGATATAAATACATCGTCACAGAGAAGAGGAATCAATATACCCATCCGTATTCCCCTCTCTCGGGATCAAGACACCAAGGGATAAAGCCTCTTCGCTGATATACCTGATCGAGACGGAGACCCTTGTATCGGGTACCAAACCATATGATTTCAGACCCAGGAGACCGTGAACTGTACATTTCATCCAAAAATCGTTTGTTGGCAGAATTTAGTGGCTGATACTGTCACAATTTAAGAAATAGAAAAAAAAAACAGGTCATGAATCGCCTTACCCATCCTCGATTACAATTAGACGGACGGAGCGCCCACCATACCGTGTCTTGAGGGACGTCTTCTAGACGCATGCCGGTATACTGTTGTTTGATTTTTGAAGGGAAAGGGAACATGCCAGGTCTCCTGGTTTCCGCGAGGTGTTGCTCATACCGGGTGTTTGCTCGGACAAAGAAAGGATACTGCTCGCTTTGATGCAATCCTCCAAGGCAGTTATACGAACAGGTACGTACCCATGGCTCCGAAGACATCTTTGGATCAATAGCCCAGTATCTGAGGCCATCACTAATTTGACCTATTCGCTCTCCATCGCGAAAGGGAACTGGGTATTCATCTGGAGGCAGCGAACTGAGAAGCCATTCTTCGTAACGATTGTTGGCTGTTTTCATTTCATCATACTTCAGGATGTGTGAGTTTGGAAGTGCACGCCAAGAGAATATTAGCCTTACCCAAGGCCTACCCGTTAGTTTCCTGATAGCCCAATACCGAAGACCGGGTGGGATGGAATCCAGACGAGTGCCCAATTCTATTTTTCTAGCTCTGAATGGGATTGGATAGGCCCCTGGATGATCCTCGTCCAGAAGTTCTACTGAAGTTTTGCAGTTTGAATGATTTGAAGGCATGAGACCAACAGAGGGAGGACGCATCACTAAGATTACTCACCTCCCCTTTTATACTTTCGGATCGATGTCGTAATATACCGGCACTCGGATGTGAGTCGCTGTGACTCATGTCTGCCGACGGGTATTCGCTGAACTGCAGTCTCGAATCTGGGATCCAGCCTCGGAGCGTCCGCGATCCAAATTTCAAGTGGCGCCTGAAGCATCATGCAGAGTTGGATACGATACGTAACACTCGGTGATCCTGACGGCCCATGGGAAACTGTCACAACAGAGCAAGGCTGCCGACATGGGTGGATCTGTAGAGTCTGTGTGCAGAATTGCTGTGTTTTCTACAAGTGAGAACGCGACGGGACGAAGACAGGTACGTCACGTCGTAGGGGATACGCATCATCGAACAATTTCGCCTAAATTTTAGGGGGATCAGCCAATAGATGCGAGATTTGCCATACGAGATGCAATGACCCTGCGACAGGCGACATGTTCCGTCTCAAAGTGGGCCTGCTATTTTCCGAGATGATGGGGAAGGACGATAGGACGGCCATTTGGATTGTGTTAGAGAAGAAAATTAGCCGGCAGTTCAGGGAGAGAATTACATTGTAATGGCGAAGGTGGGACGGTAGGAGAATAACTTTTACTGAAACGGGTGTACCGAAATTCTGTTGCTTTGGAGTGGCTGTACGGTTTGCATTTTTTTGTCTTGTCGTAGTCAATATCTTAACGGTACATGACTTACCCGTGTCTTCTGACGATCATATTGGCTTGTCGAGAAAGAGTAATCTATAGCCTGTGTGTGTCCTGGGGTCTACCTGACTCCTGACCTTGGCCCCATCATTTACTCGATCAGACGTAATAAAATTAAGAGGAGCGAAGAAAGCAAGAACGGCAGCCCACTGGAGGGGGCAAGCACTACGATACACATGAGAATCTTGAACCAAGCAAGGAAAACGAGTCCGCGAAAAAAAAAAAAAGAACCGTCGAATCACGTTTTTTGCGAAAACGAGCTTCCCCACATAACTCTCATCAACCTGCAACCAGCCCCGCCCATCTCGGCACATCACTCCTCATACGCACGCGTCACCTTGCGCTGCGCACGACTCCCCTGGCCGAGTGCCTCCCACTCGAGCGGCGTTACGCGCGCCAAGAGCGCCGTGTGCGGGGAATAAAGCATATCCCAGGTTGCGACGATGCGCGCGGATTTGGACGCGCAGCACACGGCAGTACTCGGGGACCCGAGAACGATGACCCACGGGAATTTGTCACAAAGGAGCACGAGACGCGAAGCTGCTGACACGGGGCGGGTCTGTCGCTAGTTGGGAGAGTACGCCTGCAGGAATTGCCGCGCGTGTTCTACGGTCGAGGACAGAAGGAAACGAAGGTGTGCATGTCACGTCGTAGGAGATGCGCATCATGCACGCACGAATCAATATCGTCGAAACAAACAGAGAATGCATGCGTAGAGGGATCAGGTAACGGATAACTTCGGGCTCGCTGTCATTTGGATCTTGAGGGAGATCGGCCAGTGGAGGCGATGTTTACAACGTGGGTGTACCGGGATGTAGGGACTAGGTGATAAGCAACTTGTTCCCTTTCAAAGCGGATTTACTATATATCGCTTATAATGCGACGAATTACCGAGGGACGACCGAGATCCGGGAACAAGTGCCATACTCGAGTTGCTGGCAGACGAGGCAGATGATGTTGCAGAAGAATGCATCACTTACATACATATCAGATTAGTCGACACCTAAGTATTAGATGTGAATGCGTACCATGCCTGAGATGGTTTTGACACTCGCGTGGGGGAAACAATGGTGATTCAATCTTGGGTAACGTTTTATCCCACCCTCCGCCAGAGCTATGTATCCGTTCAGCTGCATCAAGGAAATTGGACCGCAATGGTGAGTGTGTGATAGCAGAAGATGAAGTGACTATCGCAGTCGTACTCAGTCGTTGGACGATGGTACGGACTGAGGAGAGAAAAGAAAGAAAGCGCGAGTAAAAAAACTTTCGACACGAGATGACCAATCAATTAATCATCACCAAGACAACTGCAGACTCGGAATCGTAGCTGCAGAACTTCAACAGGAGAGTGGTGACTTTTATTGTGTGATTTCGAAATGGTTCCACTAGAATTGGGAGTCGTGTAGGTATATTCTAATGTCGGGGGGAGAACGCGTGGTATCTTGAGTGTTGCCCGAAGAACTGCTGCAAGTAAGTGGACACTATACTCACCTGAGCGGGTCGAAGCGTTGAAGGTGCAACAAGAGGACTTTGTGGTACTGATTTCCCCGGAGAATTAGCCAACGTTAGTATCCTTTCTGAAATCATAGATGTTGCTACATCGGGAACGATATCGTCCGGGACCACTGTACTTGACCAATACACCGCAGGTCAGCCTGGTCGGCGTATGAACCTTCTCTTAGAAAAAGTACCCTCACGCGTTATCATCGCATGACATCCAGCCACAGTTGCTATAAGACGATCTTCTTGAGAGAGGTCTTGCGATTGAATAATCCCTAAAATCACAAAGTGGTAATTGGCATGAAACGAGCTCTTTCAAGTAACGTAGCCCACTGACTGTCGTGCGTGGTCGCAACAATAGCAGAAGGAACCTACTTCAACAAATACTGATTGATAGGTGAAATGGCTGATAATTCCACCAACTCTCAAAATCTCGACCTCACAATGACTAAGAACCCGCCTTCGTCACTTGGGAAAACCGCTGAATTACAACCTCCTTGGACGCATTGGAATCACCTTCAGCGGTATCGCAACTTGTCGTTTCGGTACGTTGGCAGTCGAACCGCCGCCCCCCACACAACCCACCGGACATCGAAAACGACCAATGATTAGAAAACCTCGCCCGACCCGAACCGCATCGACCGAAACCCGGTCCTGACGTCGACCTTTTTCCCCGCCCAGACCCAACACGCCTTTCTGAATGGCGATCTTGAGCCCACGTATGAAGATGGTCTAGTTCGGTACCCCCAAAGTTGTAGAACTGCTTACATGGCGATCCAAGGCTTGTCTCGTTTCCCAAGTGTAGCTTGCAGTGATGTTGCCTCTGCCAACTTGTATTCACATGTGTCTTGGCCGTGTTGATACGCGGCAAGAGGCCACGAACGTGCCTTGTGGAATTCCGGTGATCAAGTAGGGGGAGTCATGCGACCGAAGCGCTGTCCTGCAAAAAAAAAAAGCATACCAGCCCCACGGCATGTTGCCATTCGCTTCGTTCTCGAAAAGAGACGTTCGTTGTCGGAGCATGATAACGGTCGGCTTCGGGGAGAAAACGCGAATTGCGCCTTCCCCCCGGGGAGGACAGGGTGAATTCATGGTCGAGAGGACCTGGTTCAGTTGCGGTCTTGCATCGAGATTGAATCACGACCGATTCCAACGACGAGTGCGTTGCGGAGAGAGATGTCTCACCCGCGTCGAGTCCCCTCCTCGGATGGCCCCTGCCGCCTCCTCGTTTCCACGTCACAGAGGACGTCGAAATGATAGATCACTGCATCCCACCCGTGCTTCACCCTGAAACGTTTGAAATGTCTCTTTTCGCTGAGCAGAATCGGGACAAAGTTATTGGGGACGCCGGTTTATCGGCGAAGGCATATGCGTCGCGGGCAAGCACACGTTGATAAAGACGTCGAAACGACCGTCCTCCGGGACGACTCCGACGGCGACGTCGCCAATCTCGGGTCCTCTCTGGAAGACTCATGTCGGGTTCGGGCGTCCACAACGGGTATCCTCGACCTGAAATGAGTTGTCTTGCATATGGTGCCCTGTGCCTTGCTGCGGCGAAGACCTAAACCATGGCCTTAGCGCTTAATGGCACCTATGAAACATGCCGTACCATACTTGGGTTGACCCTGCACGATGCGTACACAAACAAAACCATAAAACAACCTAGACACTGGGGGGCACGTTAGGTTATTGTGAATGAACGATCATGTCTTCTCCTGAGCCAGCTCATGCGACAATTCCAACGGCGTGACTCACGCAACTACTCGCATCAAAACCAACCACTGTTAACTGACGTAAACTAAACAACACGAGACGAGTAAATATGTAAGTGCTACACTGGGTTCGAGGACAACAGTCAAAAAAAAACATGTTAGGGCTACAATTCGGAGCGAGAAAGCGCGTGCATGTTCCACGGGGGTTTCGGTCAGAGAGAAATACAAGGTATAAACAAAAAGAAAGAAAACATGTCACGTTGGAATCTTTAATCATCTATGGCTACAGTGTTAAACAAAACAAAAAAAAAAAAAAAAGTAGAAAGCACGAGTTCCTTGTAAACGCACTTGGAAGAGGGTATCTGGGTATGATTGTCGTCGTTGGTTGTACCACACGGAGCCAGAAGCAGATGGCTTTCAAAGCGGCGATTAGAAGCCTTCCATGTCTGTAAATGTGCCATCAAACAGCATATCAAGCCCTGGGACCATGTGTTGATCTGCCCCGACATCGATGCCGGCGACTGCCACTGCCGGAACGCCGAAATGCTGCGTAGACACGTCGACTGGGAGTCCTCGGACCTGAGCAGATATGGCCTTGCCCTCGGATGCATGGCATGAAGCAACATCTGACCAGATGTCAAAGGCCACGTTTGTGCTGACGTGATGCGGCTGAGGTGCGACGAGAGGAAGACTGAGGTCCGAGCGGGCTGGAGATCCACTGTAGCTAGAAGAAGTACCCGAGTTGGGTAATTCTATCGGTGTTTGAATCCACGAAGCAGCTGCGCCCGTGAGAGCACACGGTTGCTGAAGATCCAAAAAGGGAGCGCCGACGCAATCAAGAGGAAGGGAAAGATCATGGGATGAAACATGATCCATTGGCCCAACGGTATACGACGGCGCCGATGCGGCGTGGGGAGGGAGATTTGAGAACATGTCATTGAAGGTCTGGAAAAGGAGAGGTGAGAAACACGCGCCCAAAGATTGATTCAATACGAACCAATGCGGCAGGGTCTCCGGATCTGGTCGAGAATCCAAAATTGGAGTTCAAGAACGTTTGCTCAAACAAACTCGTGTCAACATCTGGCAGGGGCGATTCGTCACGTTGAAGGGAAGACTGGGAAGGAGGGTAAAAGTGGGACTGAATTGGAATGTCCTCCACTCCCCAGGAGGTGCGTCCAAAATGAGGCAAAGCGCTGGAAGGCCGGCGTTGGCCGATAATCATACGGGCGCTTCGCGAGATGCTGTTCACAGGCGAAGCAGAACGCGAAGCAGGGACAAAGAAGGGTACCGAAGGAATTGCAATCGGATGGAAGCGCGAGTCGGGAAGAGGAACAGAAGAAGAGCGACGCGGCGGGTACAGAGCTTGGTGAAGCTGCTGTGGCAGCGGAGGAACCTGCATCTTCTCGTCGAGCTTGCGAATAGCGGCGGCAAGGTCATCGCCCTTCATTCCCTCGAGCAGCAACTGCGCCACCTGCTCGCAGCGCCGCTCATCCTCGAGGGTGGGCAAGGACTTTTCCTTCTTCTTGTCCTTGTTTTTGTTGTGGACAGGCTTGAAGCGATAGCCGGGGTATTTCTTGGAGTGCGCTTCCTTTTCCTGTTTGGCCTAGAT
>JBBPKM010000357.1:0-15766 GCA_038089255.1 Austroboletus rostrupii
GTGCCAGCCGGAGGGGCGGATGTAACGGATACCGACAGGTTGCTCGTCCTGTACTACCCCCCAGCACTTGCAACACGAGCCTCTTCTGTGTCACATTTGTGACACATCGTGACAGTGCGATATTGGCCACAAGGGAGTAACGTTTCACGTTCATTGCAAAAATGGATCACTTTGCAGATCGATCCCTTTGATCAAATAAATATCACGACATTTTACCTGACTGATTGAGCTCTCGAGTACTCTCCATTTTCAACGCTTTTTTTTGGTGAGACCAAGTAATTTCTCTTTGGATACTAATTGCTTCGCGCCCTCCAGGAATAATAATTTCTATCCATATCCTTGGAAAGAACAAACTAGTTCTGCAGCTCCTTCCCAAAAGCTCAGGAAAAGAAGTACCCTGGTGTATCACGAACTCGTTTGACCTTGCATTGCACAGATCTTGAACCTTTCGGGGATGCATGTAAGGATGTGTGCACGTTCACTGCATATCCTTGATTACCTCGGTTGTGCTGATATGTGCGGACAACGCTGATAAGCGCAGTCTAATCTTGCTCGAGAGTTGCGCTTTCTGATTCAGGCTGTGTGCCCAGTGGCGTTTTCCATTGATCACAACTCGGATTCATTACCATACCGACAACGCAAACTTGTCCACACTGCTGCAACCGGGCAAATAAACCGCAGACTACTCCTCATCCCCAGATAACTCTCTGCTTCTACAACATCAACACGATACTCCATCAAACGGCAGGGGGTAAAAAACACGATCAACTACATAGCAAGTCAGTGTCTGTGATCGGCGGTGCGCAAACTCGTAACTTGTCTTGCAATACAAACACGACCTGGTCCTTCAGAGGTCAATGGCAATGGTCACGTTGCTGCCATCGAGTGCGCTAAGCGAATTGTTTCCATCGTTCCCGTTGAGAATGTCACCGAGCAGATCGTTCAGCTGACGCTTCTCTCCGGTGTTGGGCATCGCGGCGGCAGCAGCAAAAGCGAGGTAAAGAGCAGAAGCAACGAGGGAAGTGAAGCGCATGGCGTGTGGATAAAGGAGCGAAGAGGGAAGAAAAGGTGATCCCACTGAGAAGCATTCATAGGGGGGCCTTTATACCGAGAGGGTTATTGCCATAAATTATGTAACACGATGGCATCCCAGTTCGAAGGCGGCGTTCGGGCAGGATGATCCCATCCATCGATCAGGCACGTTCTAACCGAGATGTTTCCTTCCTTTTTCGGTCCTGATCTTGTGCATTCTTGACAGCTTCGATCATAGTTTGCAGAGAAGTCTTTGTCGAAGCCCCAATTACGATGGCGAGCTCATTCATGATTAAAAATCAAACTGTCAACATAAATTAAATGTCTCGGGAAGCGTAGTTGTATTTTGGAGCCGGAACAGCATGCTCGCCCGGCGGAACGAAAGAGGGAAACCGCCGACGAAGGACCTCGGACACTCGATTTGCAGACAGGTTACATGTTGTATACGAAATGTAATTTAGTGCTACATTGTCAAAGAGAGTCAGTTGTCCTTTACAATACAATTTACAAACAGTCATATTGTAGTACAACTGTCAGTTCATTTAAATATACCAAGAACACTGCACATCAAAGAGCAACCAGTATGAGGTGTCAAGATTCAATGAAATTGCACAAACTCTAGCACATTCCAGAGTATCTCTGATTGTTAGAAAATCCAAGAGTCACAGAGACACTTAAGTCGATCCATAGTGTTCAAAAGTATGAGTAAATATCCAAAACTAAAGAGTGTAATTACATGATGATGGTTTATATACCTAACTGCATGGTCTGTGCAGAGATGCTGTGAAGACATGCAGAACATGCACATCCAAGCTGCAAAGCAGAAATGAGAAACATATGGAAAACATTTAGTGATATAAAAATGGAGTTGTGGTGGAATGGAAGTGTGGTTGTAACAACAACCACATGTAAGATGGTGAAGAGGTAAATATGTGAAATGAATGGGAGAAACATTTCACTGATACCATCTCTGCACACATTTGATAATCTAGTTAGTTCCTCCTTTCTTTTTTGTTAGAGATCTTCAAAGATCTCCAATATTACCCCCAAAACTTCTATCTCTGCTTAGCAGAGTTTGGCTGAGTTAGTATAATCACATCTTTGCTCCCTCCTTATAAATTCCTGCTTTGCTTTGGGTTTTCCCTTGGTATTCATAGCTAAGTTGCTTCGACTGGGTAGGCAGGAGCATAGCCCTTGTGGAGCAAAAACCAAGTACTAGATACCCTCAGGGTTAAGGGTTCGAGATAAAGTCAAGTAGTGTCCACTCAATGGTAGGACAAAGTCTGGTTGTCTAGGAGACCAAGTGAAAGAGAGCACTTGGGAGCTAGCACAGAGAGATAATGTATTCGAGAGAATACAAGGAAGAACTAAGCTAAGGTATAGGAAACCTGTTGAAGGGTTTGTATATATAAAGAGAGGTTGAGGGCAGGCTTGTATAGTACAAAAGAAGAAACAAGAAGTAAGCACATATGAGTAGGTGCTGACTGATGTATTAGTTAGTGAGAAGTGATGAGTCAAAAGAAATGAGTAAGTATGAGAGAACTAGTATACTGGTACAATAGTCATGTAGAACTCTAAGTAACTATTGTAAGAAGAAAGATAAGTCTGTATATAGACATATAAAAGGAAAAGGAATAAGAACTAAGGAAGAATCATAATATTACCCCCTTAGTATGTTTAAAGCCATAGCGAAGAACCTAAATGTCCAAATACCTACCACATGGGGAATCTGTGATATTGGTGTAGGCCACATCATCTAACCCATCATCTGAGGGTTCTGGAAAAGGGACTCGGGGAGGAGGAGGATGCCAGGGATAACTTGCAGAATAGAAGTGTGCACGAGGAGCACTCTGTGTACTGGAACAAAATCCAGCTGGAGAGATGGGAAGCCCAAAGGTGACTGTAGCATGGTGAGATAAGGATGAGACCAAGGAGTGATGGGATAACAAGAATGAGGAGGGTAGTGATGGCTTAGGTGTGGGGCATTGAAGAGAGCATTAATTTGCATGATAACCAGGTGCCCATCGAAGATACTGAGAGCACTAAAAGAAATGACAATTGACTTGGACATAGTTAAGGCAGTGACACTGGAAGCAAGTCTTGTGGTAGCAAGGGTAACTGGCAGGGAGTGGATTAAATCCATTGTTTTCCAACCACTAGGCTTCTGTGCATTGGATGAGTTGTTCTTCTAGTGAGTTCAGGGCAGAGGATAAGGCCAAGGGAGTAGAGGGAGGCAGCATGGTTAAATGTTCTGCCAGTGGTGTTTTCATAGCCAGGTCCTTACAGTAGTGATCTATGTCAAGGAAGAACATGGTTATGTCCAATTCATGCATGGCGGTGATTGTTATGCTTTGACTGGGTAGGTAGGAGCATAGCCCTTGTGAGGCAAGAACCAAGTGCTGGATAACTCTAGGGTTAAGGGTTCGAGATAATTCAAAATAGCGTCCACTCAATAGTAGGATGAGGACTAGTTGACTAGGAGGCCAGGCGAAAGAGAGCACCTAGGAGCTAGCACAAAGAGGAGATGTATTCAGGAGAATACAAGGGAGAACTAAGCTAAAGTACATGGAACCCGTTGAGGGGTTTATATACATAAAAGATATGTTGAGGGCAGGCTCATAGAATACAAAAGAGGAAGCAAGGAAATAAGCAGATATGAGTAAGGCTGACTGAAGTATCAGTCAGTGGAAGGTGATGAGTCAAAAGAAGTGAGTAATCATGAGGGAACTGGAGTACCAGTACAATTGTTGCAAAAATATGCGAGTGACTATTGTGATAGAAATATAAGTCCAAATCTAGATATAGGAGAGAAAAGAAATGATAACTAAAGGTGAATCGTAACATTACCCCCTTAGTACATTCAAAGCCATAGCGAAGAATCTAAATGTCTAAGTATCCCCCACAAGGGGATCCCGTGATATTGGCGTAGGCCACGTCATCTAGTCCGTCATCAAAGGGTTCTGAAGAAGGAACTTGGGGAGGAGAAGGATGCCAGGGATGACCTGTGGGATAGGGGCGTGTACGATGAGCACCCCATGTACTGGAACAAAATCCTGCTGGAGAAATGGGGAGGCTGAAGATTACTGTAGCATGATGAGATAAGGCAGAGATTGAGGAGTGATGAGAGGACGAGAATGAAGAAGGTGGCAAAGGTTTAGGAGTTGGATGATGAAGAGGACAATGCTTAGCTCTATGTCCTGGAGCCCACTTGAGACATTGGAAGCATTGGAAGAAACAACAATCTACTTGTTTATGATTGATTCGATGGCACTGGAAACAAATTGTATGATAATGAGGGTGGTTGGCAGGGAGTGGGTCAAACCTGTCATTTCCTATCCACCAAGCTTCTGTGCACTGGATTAGTTGTTCTTTGAGGGAGTTCAATGCTGAGGATGAGACCGACAGGGTAGAGAGTGGGGGAGTGGTTAACCATTCGGCTAAGGGTGTCTTCATCGCCAAATCCTTGCAGTGACAGTCAACATCTAGAAGGAATTCGGTTACATCTAGCTCGTGCATAGCGGTGATGAGGTCTCATTGCAGGGTATTTCTGATATGAATAAGTTGTTGCCCATAAAGGGTGGTCCGGGCATCCTATAGGAGGATATTTTCCATGGTTCCGAGAGAATCGCACTGGAGGTAGGAGCAATATAGAGCATGGATTGCTGAGTCAGGATCTAGGTGGGTGTCAATGGCAGTGGCGAAATGGGAATCAACAAGGATCTGCTCATACGCAACTGAGTGAATGGGATCAACTATTGGTTCTTTGAAGTGATGGGCCAAACGAGAAGTATTGATGACAAGGATGGGGGCAGGCAGGTTTAAGGCGGCAGCAGTGGCTTCAATGGAGGCTAGTGTGATGAGAGGGGTAATGGGACGAGTAGGTGTGGAAAAAGGCACAGTAGAGGTCAGTAGAGAAGAGACGGAAGAAATAGAAACAGTATTGGCAATGGGTGAAGACATGGTCTGAATGGTGCAAGTGATGGTTCAAGTGCATTGGAAAGAGAAAACGGAGGGATGGAGCCTTTTGTATACTTGAAGAGCAGACTTTGCATTTTTAAGATCCCGTTCTGGGACCCATGAATCTTCTTCACCTGAGTACCCTTTCCATCGGATCAGATAGGAGCAGGTATGCAGAGTTCTGTGATGCCATATGATCTTTTCAATTTCATATTCTTCTTCTCCTGTGATAAGATCCGGAGGTGGCGCAGGGAAATTCTTGCCATAAATGGCATTCTCAGTATATTTCGTGAGAAGGGAAGCATAAAAGATGTCATATATCTTCTATGCGGCAGGGAGTTGAAGGTGATAAGAGATAGGTGATAGGACCTGGACGGTGGTAAAGGGTCCTTCATGTTTTGGAGCAAACTTCGGGTTAGAGACCAGCCGTTTGAGATTCCTAGCTTCTAACCAAACCTTATCTCCTTTGGCAAATGGTGTAAATCCCTGTCGTGATCATGCGGCCATAGTTTGCCATGCTAGTTTGTGTGCTGCCAGAGCTTCTTCTCAGGCAACGATAAGGGTTTTTAGGTGGTTTTCGGCAGCTGGGAGTTTTGAAGGGCGAATGATGGAAGGAAGGGCGACTGGTTCATATCCCATGGCGAGGTAAAAGGGGGATTTGCCTGTAACAGAGTGAGGGCAATGGTTGTGGACAAACTCGGCTGTTGTGATATGATCCACCCAAGCTCTGGGGTTGCTTCCACAGACAATGCACAGATAGGTTTCCACTTCCTGGTTTACATGTTTGGTTTCTCCATCCATTTGAGGGTGGTATGTGGAGGAGAGAGCAAGGTCATAGTTTAGAAGTTTTCCGAGTGCTCTGGTAAAGGCTGAAGTGAATTGGGGACCTTGATCTGAGATGATTTTATCATAAAGGCCAAAGCGTTTATATATGGAGTGGAAGAAAAGAGTAGCAATGCCTTCTGCCATGATAGTTTTCATTGTAGGGCAGAGAATTACCCCTTTAGTAAGTCCATGGTCAACCACAACCAAGAGGGAGTCAAAACCATTTGAGACAGGAAGGTCAGTGATTAGGTCGTAGGAAACCTGTTAAAAGGGGTGAGTGCAGGAGGAGGGGATTGGTGTGAGGGGAGGAACAGTAGGGTGTGTGTTGGCCTTGTTTTGTTGACAAGTTGCACAGCCCAAGACATAAGAGTGAACAAAGGAGGCCAAATCAGGCCACCAGAATTCGGCAGCAATGAGTTATCATGTTTTAAGGTAACCAGGGTGGCCTGCAGTAGGATGATTATAACAGCGGGCAACAATAGTTCAGTGAAGGAGAGGGTCAGCAGGGACATAGACACGATTTCGATAATGAAGTATTCCATCGTGATGTTGCCAATCTGCAAGGTGGGAATAGAGGGTAGCAGGGAGGTCGGTGTTAATAGATTGAAGGGATTGTAGGATGAGGGGATCCGCGGAGGATACAGACAATATTTTATTGTGAAGAGCCGTATCAATGAGGTTGACAAAGAGTGAAGGGGGAAGTAGAGTGACAGCATCATTGTCAGAGGAGTTATCTGGGCAGCAGTTGGGGCGATGAGATAGGGAATCTGGACCAGCCAGGAGTGCACCAGGTACATGGATCATTTTGAGATCATGGTCTGCAATGTTGAGAAGCCATTGTGCCTGTTAACAATTAAGTTTCTGTGGTTGTTTAAAATAGGTAAGATTTTTATGGTCCATAAAGACTTGGACAGGAAAGGCAGAGCTGAGGAGATAATGGCACCAAGCTTGAAGGGCCTGGATGATGGTAAGGAGTTCCCGATCATAAATATCATAGTTTCGTTTTGTTGCGGAAAAAGTCTGGGAAAGGTAGAAACAGGGGTGCCAATCACCGTTTTTATCTGTTTGAAGTAAAATTCTGCCAGTGGCATACTTGGACGCATTTGTAGCGATAGCAAACGGTTTAGAGGGGTCAGGGAGTTAAAGGACAGATTGGGAAGTGAAAATTTCCTTGAGGCAAAGGAAGGCTTTGTCACAGTCCTTTGTCCAGGACCACAGGTGATCCTTCTTTGTGAGATCAAGGAGGGGACAGGCAATATCCAAATAACCATTAACAAATCGCCAATAGAAGTTAGTGAAGCCAAGAAAAGATCATACTTCTTTTGGCTTCATTGGTGTGGGCCAGGATCTGATTTCTTCAAGCTTGACGGGATCCATGGAAAGAGATCCCGGCTTGGCTATCATGCCTAAATATTTGACTTGTTCTGAATTGAAGAGACATTTTTGGAGTTACAGGCAAAGGTGAAGTTCTCTCATGCATTGAAGAACTCATTGAGTGGTAGTGTCATGGGTTTCTTGATCAGGGGAAAAGATAAGGATATCATCCATATAAATAATGATCTGTCCTTCCACAATTAGATCTCGGAACTCTTTATTCATGAAACACTGGAAAGTGGCAGGGGAATTTTTAGGGCCAAAAGGCATGATGACTGGTTCAAACAGGCCGCGATGCATGATGAAGGCCACTTTCCATTGATGTCCTTCCTTGATGTGGATATTGTTATAGCCTCATCAGACATTGAATTTCGTAAAGATTTTAGCATCCTTCAGTTTATCCAAGAGGTCGGAAATAAGTGGGAGTGGGTAGGCATCTCAGATGGTGTGTTCATTAAGGTACCTATATTCTTGTACAGGTCAAAGTTTTCCATCCTTCTTTTTAATGAAGAAGAATGGTGCAGCTTGAGGCAAGGTTGATGGATGAATCTTCCCAGACTTAAGATTTTCACTGAGGAAGTTGTCTTGTGCTTTCCATTCATTGGCTATGAGGGGGTAAAGTTTCCCGATCTTTGGTACAAAGGATTCTATAAGGTTGATTTCATGATCGCAATTGCGAGAAGGAGGAAGCAGCGTATCTTTGTCCAAGAAGATGTCGGTAAAATCTCTATACTGATCTGGTAAGGAGATTTCTTGTTTCTTGGCATGGATTGCCAAGTTGGTGGACATGGTTAATGTGGCACAGGTTTAGGCAGGGTTGGGAATGAATCACCCATTTGCTAGAATTGTTTGGGAGAGCGTTCAGAGAGGTTTAAGATGTGCCATGTCACAGGCAAGAGCAATATTGGCACAGAGTACATCATCTTCAGTCCTGTTGAGGTACCCAAAGAGATGTTCGTCGACAAGGGCATCGACATGGAGATGTCATGGTGGAGGAGTAGCATAATCAGGGCATCGCAGGTTATAGAGCTTTTGTTGTCATTGTTTCTCCTATTCATGGGTGGCAACTAGGTCTGCTGATTGATCTGAGATAGCTGGGATATCAAGTGTTTTCTTCTCCCAATCAATGATGGGATTTATGGCCATGAGCTAGGGAAAGCCAAGGATGGCTGTTTCTTTGCCACAGTTCATCAAGTAGAATTCAACTCTTTGTACATATCCATTGACATTGACAAAAAGCGTGGTTTTGAACTTAATAAGTCCATTTTTGTTTGTAGAAGCATCTATGTTTTTCATAGTTACTGGTTGAGGAAGTCGAGTTCGAGGGAGGTTGTGTTTTCAGGCAAAGCCCCAATCTATACATGATATTTGTGCTCCAGAGTCAACAAGCACAAAAGTTGCAACGGCTTTGATCATGTCCATTGGTACCAATAGCTGAATAGGGATTTGCATTGACTTCATAGCTACTGGTACAGAGTTACATGAAAATTTAAGAGAAGGAAAATTGTGTATTGTGGGTGTTTCTCTGTTTAAAAATCCAAGCAGATTTTGCCAACTGTTTCATCATCCTGAAGTTCTTGAATAGAAGTTGTTGGTTCTTCTACTCTTTTTATGTCTTTGGATGGTGCCGGAGTTCTGTTAAATTTGTTGGGGCACTGGTGTGCCATGTGTCCTTTTCTTCGGCATGCTAAACAAAGTCCTTCTCTGATACATCACTCTCTCTCTTCCAGGGTGAGCTTTTTGAGGTGAATGACATCTATATCCATGGCGTTTGGGTTCCAGGTTGGTTGGAATCAAGGAGTGAAAGATGGGGAATAAGTAGTATTGCCATGTTTGTGTCAGGCAGCAATCTCAATGGCCCTTTCTTCAATGCTGGCCAAATGAGCGGCTTTTGTATACTACTCGGTGATCTTATCAGGGACTTTCTCCATTGTGTGGATGCAATGCATAAAAGAGACCGGGATTTCCGAGGCAAAGTAGTTGATCAGGACTTGGTCATCGCTGATCCCTGTGATAGCCACTTTGTTCTGGAAGGTGGCGATATATTTCTGCAGGGCAGGGTTATATCCGCCAGTGTGATTTTCATAGATGCATTCTTTAGCAAGCCAGGCTAGAGACTCGCCTTTGATGTCGGCATTTTCAAATGCCGTTTTGAAGTCTTTTTTGAAGTCTGCCCAGGCTCCGAGAGTAAATGTTCTGCCCGTTAGTTTGGCCTCACAACAAGTGTCTGCCCAAGTAAGGGCAGTGCCTTTCTTCATGAACGAGAGGGCATACACGATTTGTTTATTGGGGGTATCGTAAAGTTTGTCATTGACTGCAAGATAGAGTTGAATGGAGGGCCCTGGAATAAGATCCATCAAAGTCATCGGGAGTGCCAAGGTGAAGTTTAGTTGGTTTCGGGGTGGTAGTGTTGGACATGGTTGGTGTGGGGTTTACTGATGGTGGAGGAAAGAAGATTCTTCTGGTTTGGGGTTGTGGAGTAGGACTAGGTGGAGTAGGGATCCAAGAAATTACCAAGGATCATTCGAGTTATGCAGTTAGTTCCTGTACATCTGGGTTTTCCTGGATGAGGGGCTCGTCAGAATCTGTAGGGATTTCTTCCTATTACGTTTTCTCCATCTTTCTCTATCTTTCTTTGTATTCAACATCAGACTTTATATTCTGTTTCTTTCTATAATGCCCATATATGGACTACTTCGGCATTGAGTCTGCTGCCGCAGACTTCCTCCACTTGTCATTTCGATTACTACATGACTGTGTTTCTGTCATTAGATAGCCCAGTCATGCACTTTATTCCCTTTTCATGACCTGGCCTGTGCTACATACTGATACCTATATCTAATGTATATGTCACATATTGTACAATAGTTTAGTTCTCCTTGGTCAATACCAAGTCGTCTTTGCTCCTCAACATTCTCTTCCATTGAGTTTATTCAGCAACAAGTCCTCGTCCTACTTTTGAGTAGACGCTCTCTTGTGTGCTAATCATCAGAGTCTCTCTAGGCTCACTAACGTATCACTTGGCACTTGGTTCATCTGAGGCTACACTTGATTCTTCTTAGAACAAGTGTAACAAAAGAACTAAACTCTTTCATCATGACTAGCACTGTCTAGATCGCCCATCATATTGAACAATCGTTTCTCATGGTGGAATCAGCAGGAATCCCCTGCACCCTCAACTGCGTCTGAATCCTTGGATGATTTACCAACAGACCCTGATGAACCTATTGGTGCCAAAGCCCCTGAGCTCCAGCAATGCGAACGACAGCTCTCTAGCTTGCTTGTAATCCCTCACATACCAACCCCGCCAAGTCCTACACCACAACCATAGACTGGAAGAATCTTCAACTTCCCACTGTTACAACTTGTTCCTACCTTGGTAGCCCCACTACACTTTTTCCTAGATCAGCCAACTCCTGCTCTTCCTACCAGAGATCCCTCCGCCCCTGTGTGCTCCTGGCATCCTCCAGGCCTCTCCTGGGCTCTCCTAAGCCATTCCTAGGTTGTTTCTAGATATTCCTTACCAGTTGCTCCTTATAAGCCTCCAACCTCCTCCTATCCTTGAATCAGGATTATAACCTGATCTCCCTTGAATTCATCGCACCTATCATCCTCCAGATGCTCTCTCTGCTCACCAGAACACTTGTACTTCAACCTGACATCATCTGATCTCATTTTGAGGTGTCCTCTTCACTAAGTCCATATCTTCTCCTCATCAGGTCACCCTCTGGTCTTCCTAGTAGTGCCCCCAGGTCTTCAGATCTTCCCTGAATCATGCTCATAAAGATCTCCATCAGTCCTAGTCGCATCAGCCTCCTCTGATGCTCCTCCTTGACTGCTTCTCTCAGATCTGGCCTCCAATTAGATTTTATCCTACACCTGTCTCTTTGTTTGACTTCTAGCTACTTCTAGAAGTCTTCAATCAATCCACTGTGCCTACTGGGCTTCCCTCCAAGTCCACCCATAGTTATCTGGGCCATCTGGCCACATCCTTGACTGCTTCAGCTTTATCCAAGGCTAAGCCATCTAGATCACATCTAATCTTCATTAGATGTTCACCAAAACCTCTGGCTCTCCTGCCAACATACAAACAAGTCCCTAGCACCTCTGTGTGCCCATGAGCATATCCTGATGCATTCTCTTCATTAAGATCACACTTTCCTTAACTTCACCAGAACTTTCAAATTATCTTCTGATCCTGAATCCAACCAGAACCTCTTAATCTCTTCAAAAGCATCAAGAACAATTGTCCTTCATCGCTCCAGGCATTCTCCTAGATGCTCCTCAGTCCCCTCTGGTCTTCCTTGCCACCTCAAGGCTCCCTGATCCATATCTGGCACCTTCCAGATATGTCTTCTTCCTATACCTGTCACATATGGCTTCTTGCCATGTGTTTCTCTTGATCAGTCACACCTAGACCACTTCCAGAACTCTTCCAGATATTTCTCCGACCCATCAGAACTCTTCCTGATGTGTCTCCACTCTCCCTACATCCAGATCTCTTTCTTCTCCTAGATCTCCTTCTGGCCCCCTGGGTTCTCTCTGGCACTCTCAGTGTGGTCCCCACTTGATCTCCAGCTTCCTCCGAACATCCCTGACACATTCCTACCATCTCCTGTGCCACTGCCTCATTAACAGTCACAAAATCCACCAAGACATCACTAATTGATCATCAGACCTTCTTCTGACCTCCTGATTATCTTTTATCTGATCAGGAACTTCTTACTGCACATCTGGCTTATCAGCCAATGCTTGTCTTTATCCCTGGGCATCTCCTCATGGTGCTCCATGCACTTTCCTGTACTTATCTCTCACAGGAATATCAATTCTGCCTCCTACCATTCCAAATCTCCAACAGATCTTATCTCTGTCACATCTGATCATTATCAGATGTTCCATCAGACCCTTGTGCATCTTGATGGTGCCTTTCCAGTCACTTGGCTGCGCTTGCTCCAGCAGCAAGTCTTCTCTTAGATTCATCACACCCTTTGGGTGTTTCTTATCTTCTGATTTCTATTTTTTTGATCTCTCTGTTTCTTCTTGATCCCTTGTACCACAGACATTCTCCTTTGTCTTCCAGTCTCCCTGTCATTCCCTATATGGGTGTATTTATAGCTGAGTTCCTTTTCTCAGCCTTTATCTTGATCTTCACTCTTTCTTCTCCTACCCTCATGGCTATATACCTAGTTTTCTTTCTTATCAGGTTTCTTTTGACTTGTCCCATGCATTCTCCTGTACCCTAGATCTTCTATCTGTTATCTCTGACTCATCCTTGTTCTATTCTTGCTTATCTTTGATCATCTCTTCACATGGACATTGCCTCTTTAGTTTTTTTCTTGGATATTCCTATACTATATAAACCCTAGCCACTCCATCCATGTACCCTAGCTTTAGTCTCCCTTAATTATAGGCTTGATCTTCAGCCTCTGCTCCAGCTCCCTGAGGTTGTCACCAAGTCCTCTTGTATCTCCAACATCCTGACATAGCCATATGGCGTATATCCTTAATGAGTCCTTTATTGGACTTCACTCTTTTCACCTTGATCCTATTCATGCAAGTATGCTGATAGGATATCCAGACCATCCTGGACTTGTCTTGTCCTAGAGGTCAAGTCTTCTAAGGGCTACACTCCACCCTACCTGGGCAAAGTGTAACATCCATTACTACTTATCCTTCTTCTCTTTGATCAGTATTCCACTTCCTCCATGTCAGACTTGGCCAGAGAAGCACAGTCAGGCTTGGGACTTTAACAACTCTACAAGAATAAGATCAATGAAGAAATAAAGAAAATCTAATTAAAAGAAGAGTAGGATCTTGCATATCATTTGAATATGTTTAAGACAAGGATACAACAAGTGCTTATAAAGCAATTTAAAAAGCATGAATCAAGGTAAGAAATCAAGCCTATAATTAACAAAGAGTAGATCTGAGGTACATAAATGCAATATCTAGAGTTTATATGCTATAGAGAAGATTATTAAGGGCTAGCAAAGAAGATTCAAGAAAAGAGATGAAGAAATTGAGTCAGACATAAACAAGAATCATAGAGGAATTTGAGATAAAAATACAACCATAAAGTGATAATCAAATCTAAAATTATGAGAAAAAAAAGATAAGTTAAAGAGACAACAAGAAAGAGATATGATTAAAAATATACCACATAGGCAAATAGAGATGAAGAACTGGAAGATTGTTTACTGATACATGAATCAATGGAAACAGAGATAATATAAGAAGACAAAGAGAAGAAGATAAGAAGCACCTTTTAGATGCAGCAAGTCTAAGAAAACATTTGCTGTTGAAGCAAATGGGATTTAGATTTTATTGGAAATAGCTGAAATTGTGTACTCGGGTAAACAAACGGCCACTTTACATTCCTACTATCAATGAACCATAGTTCAGGCAATCAGACGGACCGACGTGGAAGCGTGGAAGCTAACTATCCACGATTCCGAATTAGGCTTACCAAACGGGGTAGCAATGTACGCAACAGGTGATCTGGCGGATCACCGTAAACGAGTCACTAGTCACCCGTCGGACAAAGCGAATAGTCATATGCGCCTATAAAGTCTCTGCCCCCACCTGCCTCCAGCATGGCGGAAAAGAACATCGATGCAGCGACGCCTCCTCCCGTCGTGGCCATTCCTTCCGTCGGCTTCTTCCAACTCTTCCGGTGCGCCCATCCGCTCTTCTTCTTCCCTCGCTCACCCATCCACAGCTTCTACACTCGCTCCGAGATATGTCTCAATGTCCTCGGCGCCGTTTCCGCAGCCATAGCTGGCACAGCCCAGGTAACTTCCCCCCCGATCGCCCGCCCCCCCGTCTGATCCCCTCCCAGCCTCTCATGAGTATTCTCCTCGGCTCTCTCGCTCAGTCTTTCGTCAACTTCTCCTTCGCGTTGGCTGCCTACAATCAAGACCTGAGCAGTCCATCCGCTGACGAGAACCTGCACATCGCCGCTGCTCAATTCCGTGCAAGTGCCTCCAAGTCTTCCTTATATCTCGTCGCTATTGGAATGTTCATTCACCTCCCTCTCCTTCTTTTCTTACCCTCTTCCAGGAATCGGCGTGTTTGGTGCCACGGGTATCTATATGACAACCTGGATATACACCGCTGGTCGGAATGCTAGTCGCATTCGCGAGAAATACCTACACGCCTTACTCCGTCAAGAAATTGCCTACTTTGACTCAGTTAGTCCTGGTGAAGTTGCAACTCGCATTCAATCCGACACCCGTATGCTCCCCCCTCTTCTTCTTCCGCCCCTCACCATCTCTCACAGATCTCGTACAGCAAGGATTGTCCGATAAAGTACCGATGATTTTATACATGGTCGCCTCTTTCGTGTCTGGTTTCGTCGTCGCTTTCGCTCGCTCCTGGAGGATAGCGCTCGTCATGTCTTGTACTATTCCGTGCATTGGACTCACAGGTACTTTAATGGTCAAATTCATGACTAAATACATCCAGTGTGCTTTTTTTTTCTTCCTTTCCCATTTTCACTTAATATAATTTTAGGCTTTCCCTCAGTCATGTCGCTGATGGCGGTTCAGTCGCCGAGGAGGCCATCTCTACTATTCGAACTGCCCATGCCTTTGGTACCCAGAGAGTCCTGAGTTCTCGTTACAGGAATCATGCTCGTGCAGCTCGTGATCTCGATGCCAAGTCAGCCGTGTTTCAAGGCATGGGTTTGGGTGTCTTTTTCTTTGTCTCATACTCGTCCTATGCTTTGGGTACGTTCACCCGTTTTTCCTGTTCTTCCAACAACTAACGTGTTTCCAGCTTTCTTCTACGGCACTATGTTGATCAACGAGGGTCATGGTGAGCTGAAAAATGAGCATGCAGTTCTGGTGACTCATGTTTCTCAAATAGCAACCGCCGGTGAGGTCATCAGTGTAATCTCGGCCATCTTGGTTGGCTCTTTCTCACTTACAAGCGTGGGACCCGATCTGCAAGGTTGGTATAGAGCTCGTCGCCCTATCTGTGTTTGAATTTGTTCCACAGTTGTCACACGTGGTCAAGCTGCAGCTGCGAAGCTGTTCGCCACTATTGATCGAACCCCCGATATCGATTCTTCGGATCCGGGCGGTCTTAAACCGCCGCAGGTCGTTGGTGAGATCACCTTTGAGGACGTCAAGTTTAATTACCCCTCCCGCCCGGATGTCCCTGTCGTGAAAGGCATTAATATCACCTTTGCTGCAGGCAAGACCGCAGCCTTAGTTGGTGCTTCCGGTTCCGGAAAATCGACTATAATATCACTTATCGAGCGTTTCTATGATCCTCTGAGTGGCTCTGTCAAACTTGACGGTGTGGACGTTCGTAACTTGAACCTCAAATGGCTGCGGTCCCAGATTGGCCTCGTCTCTCAGGAACCGACGCTGTTCGCGACATCCATCAAAGGCAATGTTGCGCATGGCTTAATCAATACCCCTTACGAGCATGCATCGGAGCAAGAGAAATTCAAGCTCATTAAAGAAGCATGTATCAAGGCCAATGCAGACGGCTTCATCAGCAAGTTGCCAAATGGGTACGATACCATGGTCGGTGAACGCGGTTTCCTCTTGTCTGGTGGCCAGAAGCAACG
>JBBPKM010000358.1:0-15759 GCA_038089255.1 Austroboletus rostrupii
TTAAAATTTTAAACAATTTTTAGAATAAAATGCATTACCAGAATCCATGGAAAATGTGCCTGGAGTTTATGATGATATGCTTGCATAACAGTAGGGTTATTTGTAGTTACAGCAATGTTATTTTTTCTATCTTCTAGCTCCATTTTACTAAGTGCCTTGCATGTGACAGCAACGAGATTATTTGCACTGCCTCAACTGCCTGTCATGTCTTTGAGAGCCAGAACAATAGGATATTGATTGACTTCAACTGCTACTAATCCATATAAACTCCACTTAAAAAGATCCTCCCAGCCATCAAGTAGCAATATTAGCTTTTTTTGCCCTTTTAGCCTGTCAATGTCTTCTTGTTGAACCTGCATACTTTCAGTATCAAGGAGATTGTGTGACAGGACATATTGAGAGGGGGAAATATATGAAGGCCATATGGTGTTGATAAAAAGATGAAAAAATGGATTTTCAACAGCAAGAAAGGATATATTGGCATGGATAAACCATCTAGATATACATTTAGTATTCGAAATTTGTGAAAATTGATTAATTATGGCATACTGAAGAAGCTGAGAATTTGCTTGATGCTGCTGTGCATCTGACAGTGGATAATCAACATATCCATCAAGTGAATGCTTTTTATGCTTTCCAGTGAGAAAAATAGGGCCTGAAGTATTGGTAGCAGAACCTGATGTAACAGTAGGCTGAGTCTTCCCCATAATAAATGAGCATGCCTCCCTCTACACATCTGGGGGTGCATTAAAGCATGTCTCGGCAAGATGCTTTGGCAGGTTATTATCATGTCCTTGAATCTGTGCACCTTTGGAGCCATCTTCATCACTACAGATATTGCATTTCCAGAAGTACCAATTGGATTTATTGTCAACTTTTTCAAGACATGTAAAGTTTGTAGTGATTAATACTGGAATAGGGCATCTTTCACTGCCAGAGAACATGATTGAGGCTGAATTATAGTGTCAAACTACTATTTGGTTCAGACATTGTATTATTATATCTATATTTCCTCTGAGGATTCTGCCATGTTCTGCCAGCTGGCTTCTCTGAGGTTCTGCCATCTGCCTGGCAATACCAGTTCTGCCCTGCCACTCAGCAAAATGGCAGACTTCTGCCAACAATATGACAGAGAGGGCACAGCTCACAATATAGGAGCAAGCATGCTGAGAGGTGGAGGTGGAGTGCACAAAGAAGGAGTGTGCAGTGGAGGAGATTTGGCAAGGAAAGAATGCCAAAAAGTGCAAGAGGAAGTGCAAGGTGCAAATGAGTACTACAAACAGAAGATAGCAGACACTAACATGATACACAGGAACAGATTGTTATTGACAATTCAGATGACAAGAAGGAGGATGGAGCATGCCCCTAGCCATGAGGCTACTTGGAGGGTAGCTCTTGTGAGCAGTGTGTTTGGCGGGATGAAAAGTGCCAGCTGGCAATGACAAGCAGGGGGATATCATATGTGTCATGTATAGTGGCCCACATAACCTGCAAGCAGCAGCATAAGGAGGGCATATTGGTGGACCAGGATATACTCCATAAGAAAATGTGGATCTATGTTGTGGTCCTGCCAAAGAAGGTGACTACCAGCAAGGTGATCAAAGGGGTGTTTGAGGCCCTTTTCATTGGGGTCCTTGAGTGCCTCAACAAGTTTGCCAAATGGAGCCACAAGCAAGAAAAGGAGAGAGTGGTGATGGAGAGTAACTCTAACCTAAACACTAAAAACCTAACCTAAAGAGGGAAAGGGCAGCACAAGAGAGATGCCAGGAGCGAAGGGAGATTCTGCACAAGGTGCAGGAGAATGAGGCAGCAAGGCATCTCAGAGGCCATGCAGTTGTGGATACCAGAACCCAGATGGAGGTTCTGGAAGACAGGCCAGAGGAAGAGTCAGAGGGAGAAGATGAAGAAATGGAGTAGATAGATTTCTTTCCTTTTCTTTTAATCTTTGTTTTTCCTTTTCATAGTTTTTTTCTTTTTGATTTTCATCTGTTTTTTTTTTTTTTTGATGAATAAAAACACAATGCCTGGGACTCAGAAGTAATAGAATCAGAGAGAAGAGAGGAAACATAATGCCCAGATCACATATTTGGAGAGGTGGAACACAAATAAGGAGAACTTCAGAGATAACCTATGAAGCTTGATATGGACTAGGCTTGCTCAAGTACCTCTGATGGAAGTTCCTCACAAGTTCCAGAGTGTTTTCTAACTCCATAGCTAGAAGCCAAGAGTTTTCCTTGTCAGTTCCCTTATAACCAAGCCAACGCATCAAGTATAGGAGTTGGCAGTGATGCCTTCTCTGATCAATCTTGAAGTCAAGAATCTCCATGATCTTGTACTCAGGCTCACTGTCAACCTCAACTGGAGAAGGAGGCAGCTATACTCAGTCCAGAATAGTATTTATAACAGAATATTCTAACTGAAAAATGTGAAAGACAGGATGAATGGAGCAGAGAGAATCAGATAGACATATAGTAAAGGAATAAGAATCTGCAGCCCTAGACAATGACTTTGGACAATTCTTGGCACCATGCCCGGACTGCCCACAGAAGAGACATAGATTATTGTCTAGCCAGTGCTGACATTCCTTGGGAAGGAGTTTACTGTCTTTGCCTAGCTTTGATGCAACAGCTGGATTGGACTTCACACCCAACCATTTACCTTTTTTAGAAGTATTGCCACCAGTATTGATATTGGCAGTATTTCTGGAGGAACCTGAAGTCACATTGTTACGTTTCATCTCTTTTTATTGCCGTTGTCATGTTCTTTATATGGACTTACTCTTTTCTCCTATGATAACTCTATTGGACCACATTGTTATCATATCCGCCATCGCAGATTTCCCTCACCGCATATTACTGTTTACTCATTGGCCAGTTATCAGTCATCTGATTGCCTGGCCTTCATCATGTTTTCCTTTCTTACTCTTGGTCCGTGCTACAGGATGTACCTATATCAGTTCTTGTCAATAGCTATGTATGCTAGTTTAGTTCTCCTTGGTAAAATACCAAGTTCTGCTTTGCTCCTGATCATTCTCTTCTGATCAGCTTATCAAGCACTGAGTCATCGTCCTACTCCTGAGTGGATGCTTCCTTGTGCTAGCCTGTATATAAGGTCTTCTAGATCTACCTTATCGACAAAGAATTGGTTCATCCAAGGCTATGCTCCATCTTACCCAAGTCAAAGTATAACAAAAGAACTAAACTCTAACGATCACGACTAGTACCATCTAGATCACCCACCATTCACCCTAACAAATTCTCTGATTGGCACAATCGGCAGGCATCCCCTGCATCATCAACCACAACCAGCTTGTCTGAGGAAATTCCCACAGATCCAGATGAACCCATAGCCAAAGAAAATCTGGAGGCCCACAATCTCATAAATTGGCTCAAGAGGTCTCTTGTCATACCACGCATACCAACCCCACCCAATTCTATGCGTCAACCGCAAACTGGAAGAATATTCTTCCTGCCCCCTATTGCATCAAACATTACAGCACCTACTACCCAAATATCTAATGCACCAGCTGCCGCGGTGAAACCTATTGAACTACGCCTTGGCACCCCTGAGGACTTTGATGGATCATATGCTAGGGCCATTCCCTGGCTGTGGTCAGTACAAATGTATCTTTCTGTCAATGACAAACTCTATGATACAGCAAACAAACAAATCACTTACACACTATTATTCATGAAGAAAGGGACTGCCATTACTTGGGCAGATACCTTTAAAGAAGCAAAGCTAACTGCTGGGACCTTTACCATGGGAACCTGGGCAGATTTCAAAACAGAGTTCCGTGCTGCCTTCGAAAATGCGGACCTTAAAGGCAACTCTCTGGTGTGGCTTGCTAGGGAACGTATCATTGAAAATAGATCAGGGGGATACAATCCTGCCCTTCAGAAGTATATTGCAATGTTTCAAAGCAAAGTCGCCCTCACCGGAATCATGGACAACCAAGTCCTCATCAACTATTTTGCCTCTGAAATCCTGGTGTCTCTTATGAGGAAAATCCAAACTATGGAAAAAGTACCCAACCAAGTAAAAGATTGGTACACCAAGGCAGCTCACTTTGCCAGCATGGAAGAAAGAGCCCTGGAAATCGCAGCCTGACACCATTGCGGCAACACCCCATTTACTCCCGCCATTCAAAATCGACCTTTGCCTCGCTGAGATCCAAATGCGATGGATGTAGATGCCATCTGCATTAAAAAGTTAATGCAAGAAGAAAGGGAGAAATGCTGAAAAGAAGGTTTATGTTTCCTCTGCCGCAAAAAGGGACACTCGATTCGGGACTGTCCTAATAATACACAACCCATCCCTACCCTGGCTAAAACTGTGTGCAAAATTGACGAACTGCAGGAAAGTATCACAGAAATGCAAGATGATGAAACAATTGGAAAAATCAATCTGGATTTTTAAAAAGGAGGACACCCACAATGCATGTTCCTCCCTCTCTCAATGTATCATGTAACGCTGTACCAGTAACAATGAAGGCAATGTGTATCCCCATTCAAATTATGTTGCCTATAGACATGAACATCAAAGCCGTTGCCACTATGGCCCTCATTGACTCAGGAGCACAGGTCTCCTGCATTGATTGGGAATTTGCATGTCAAAAGAAACTTCCCCATACCTGGCTAGTTAACCTGGTTACCATATGAAATGTTGATGCATCCATGAACAAAAATGGAACTATCAAATTCAAAACCATGCTGTTTGTCAATGTAAACAGTTATATACACTCCACAGAGTTTTACCTTATGAATTGTGGAAAAGAAACTATGATCCTAGGATTTTCTTGGCTCACTGCTGTGAGTCCAAAAATTGACTGGCAGAAGAAGATGTTGGAGGTACCAAGAGAGTCCAACCAAATGGCTGACATGGTTGCTGCACATGAACAAAAAAAACAGCAGAAGGGGCAAATATATAGCCTTCACCACCCTGAATATACGAATGCCCCACCTTGACATATCAATGTAGATGCCCTCGTTGACAAATATTTATTTGGGTATCTTGATTGTATTGAAGATGATGTCCTAAATAGCAATATTTGCCTAGTCCTCTTACAATCCGTTTACAACTTTGTACAGGACTTACTCTTTTTCTCTCACGATGCCCCTATTCGGACTACTTCGGCATCATGCTTGCCGCCACAAGCTTCCTTCATCATGTCATTTGTATTACTATGTGGCTGTGCCTTACTTATTCCATAGCCCAGTCACCGCGTTTATTTCCTTTTTATATCGTGGTCCATGTATTACGACAATAACTATATCTAGCATGTAACTACACCATGTACAGTAGTTTAGTTCTCCTTGGTCAATACCAAGTGTTTCCTTTGCTCCGCAATGTTCTCTTCCATTGTGATTATCAGGCATCGAGTCTTCATCCTACTCTTGAGTGGACGCTTGCTTGTGCTACTTCTTGAGTCCCTATCCACAGGGGCTAATGGACGAGCCTCCTTCCACAGGGGCTATTTACATATATGATTGGAACTTGGTTCATCTGAGGCTATGCTTGCGTCCTACCTGGAACAAGCATAACAAAAGAACTAAACTCTTTCGTCGCGACTAGCATCATCTAGCTCGCCCATCATTTCGAATCGATTCTCTTGGCGACATCGGCAGGAATCCCCTGCACCCTCTACTGCTTCCGAATCTTTGGAGGATTTACCAACAGACCCCAATGAACCATTTACGGCTGAAACCCCTGAGGTACAGCAACTCGAATAGCAGCTTTCTAGCTCATTGACAATACTGCATGTACCGACCCCGCCAAGTCCTACGCCGCAACCGCAGACCGGGAGAATTTTTAATTTTCCACCACCAAATGTCGTACCAGCACCAATCATGTCAAATCAGGCAGCTGCTAGGAAACCCACAGAACTACACCTCAGTACTCCTGAGGAATTTGATGGATCATATGCTAGGGCCCTACCCTGGCTATGATCAGTACAGATGTATTTGGCGGTCAACGATAAGCTTTATGAAACACCAAATAAACAGATCGCTTACGCCCTCTCATTTATGAAAAAAGGGACTGCCCTCACCTGGGCAGATATGTTCAGAGAAGCAAAGTTTGCTGCAGGAACCTTCACGCTAGGATCTTGGGCTGACTTTGAAACAGAATTCAAAGCTGCATTCGAAAATGCAGACATTAAAGGAGACTCCCTCGCTTGGCTAGCTCGTGAGCAGATCTATGAAAATCGAAACAGCAGATACAATCCTGCCCTGCAAAAATATATTGCAATGTTCCAAAGCAAAGTAGCTCTAACGGGGATCACGGATGACCAGGTCCTCATCAACTACTTCACATCAAGAATTCCTGTCTCTCTCATGCATCGAATTCAGACAATGGAGAAAGTACCAGATAAAGTCAAGGAGTGGTACGCTAAAGCCACTCATTTTGCAGGCGTAGAGGAATGAGCCCTCAAAATTGCCCATAAAAGAGGGCAAGGCCACACAACATTTACTCCGTCGTTCCCCAATCACCACACAACCACCCAGGATCCTAACGCCATGGACGTCGACGCCATTACGCTCCAATGCCTAACCCCGGAAGAACGTGAGAAATGCCGAAAAGAGGGACTTTGTTTTCTATGCTGAAAGAAAGGACATTCAGTAAGGACATGCCCCAACAATATGCAGCCATGGGGGATTCCACCCCCACGATCTATACGAAAGATCAAAGAAGAAGAAGATACTAAAGCCCAAATTGTTGAAATGCAGGATGAAGAAATGGTTGGAAAACTCAATTTGGGTTTTTAAAAAGGGGAATGACAGCTACACACGTCCCCCCTTACAATGTCTCATGTAACAGTATCCCAGTGTCAATGAAAGCAATGCACATCCTAGTCCAGATCATGATGCCCATAGACATGAACATCAAAGCCATAGCAACCACTGCCCTTGTAGACTCTGGAGCACAAGTATCTTGTATTGATTGGGAGTTTGCCTGCTCATGCAGACTGCCCCGTACTTGTCTCCCCACCCCTGTGACTATCCGAAATGTCGATGCTTCCACCAACAGAAATGGAAGCATCAAATTCAAGACAACACTGTTCATCAATGTAAATGGCTATGTACGCTCCACCGAATTCTACCTCATGAATTGTGGGAAAGAAACTATGATCTTGGGGTTTCCATGGCTCATGGTGGTAAATCCAGAAATCAGTTGGAAAGAGAAAACCCTTCAGGTGCCAAAAGAAACAGATCAATTGGCTGAACTGGTCGCAGTGCACGAACAGGAGAAACAACGAAAAGCGCATCTATACGAACTAAGATGACCAAGCTGTGAGCCCACTTCAGCATGGCAAATCGAAGTAGATGCGCTGATACACGAACACCTATTCGGTTATCTGGGAAGGACGGAGGACGATGTCCTCTGCAGCACCATCTGTCTAGCCCAAGACATGGCTCATCTTCGACCCCTTCAAACCCTATCTCACACCGTACTAGCTAGTGGACACTTTATCCCAAACCTAGCTATCACCTGCGCAGCCCTTACAACGTCTACTAATCTCGCCATTGGTGCAAAAAAAGAGGAGGTAACGCTCCCCCCACAATACACCTCTTATGCGGATATCTTCTCAGACGAAGACATACCCTTACCCCCACCACACGATTGCGATCACAAAATTCATTTGACTGACAACTTTGTTCCTAAGATTGGAAAACTGTACCTGTTAACGACAGAGGAACAAGCAGCACAAGACACCTTCCTTGATGAAAACCTCACCTCAGGGAAGATTCGACCCTCCACTTCCCCTCAAGCTGCACTGTTTTTCTTTGTCAAAAAAAAGGACAGAAAACTACGACCGGTATGTTACGCTTGCTTCCGAGTAGGACACAAGCGTAGCCTTGGATGAACCTAGCTCTGCTGAGTGACTGGGTTATTAGCCCCTGTGGGAGGAACTCCAGTATCTGGTCGCGAAAACGGCGACGTTGAGAGTTAGCACGAGTAAGCGTCCACTCAATAGTAGGACGAAGACTAGATGCCCGAGGATCACGACGGAAGAGAACGTCGCGGAGCAAAGCAGACACTTGGTATTAACCAAGGAGAACTAAACTAGAGTACAAAGTGTAACGACACTCAAAGTTATAGCTACCGTCGCGCTACACGGACCGTGTTCGAGAAAGGGAATAAAGTTGACGACTGGGCTATCGAATGAGTAAGGCGCAGCCGTATAGTAATACAAAATGACAAGGGAAGGAAGTCTGCGGCGGCAGACGCGATGCCGAAGTAGTCCGATAGGGGCATCGCGAAGGAAAAAGAGTCGTCCGTGGTAGAAATAGAAGAGTCGTAACACGGTACAGGACTACCGATATCTAAACGACCACACGATATGAGACGCCTATCCACTTCCCCTTATCTCAAGTCTTCTCGACAAACTACGAGGAGCTACGATCTTTGCCAAGTTCGACATGCAATGGGGATACAATAACATCTGCATAAAGGAAGAAGACCAGTGGAAAGCAGCGTTTATCACTCATAGAGGACTTTTCGAACCTGTTGTTATGCCCTTCGGCCCAAAGAACGCCCTGGCCACTTTTCAACAGTTCATGAATAAGGAGTTCAGAGAGCTTATTGCAGAAGGACGCATTGTGATCTATATGGACGACATCCTGATCTTCTCCCCAGATCAGACCACGCATGACGAAACTACCTACCGTGTCTTACAATGAATGCACGAGTTACACCTCCAACTACGATTAGCCAAATGCCTCTTCAATTCCACATCTGTTGAATACCTCGGGATGATTGCCAAACCTGGTTCACTAGCAATGGACCCCATAAAAATTGAAGGTATTGCGTCCTGGCCTGCACCTACCAAACCTAGAGACGTACGGTCGTTCCTGGGGTTTGCCAATTTCTACTATCGCTTTGTCCCAGGGTATTCTGAGATTGTGCGACTGTTACTTAATCTCACAAAGAAGGATCACCCCTGGCAATGGACCGCAGGGTGCTCTACTGCTTTCAAATGCTTAAAAGAAATCTTCACCTCACAACCAGTCCTCCGTATGCCGGATATGTCCTGACCCTTTGCTATCACCACTGATGCTTCCAAGTTTGCCATGGGGGGAGTACTCCTCCAACAAAACAAAAATGCAGAGTGGCAACCTTTCGCAGCCAAACGAGAAGGCCCCTTTGAAATTATTTAAGTACTCTCCCCAATCACCTATCACCTCCACATCCTGAAAGCCTGGCGAATCCACGATGTATTCCATGCCTCCCTCCTATCAAGATATACTGAGACAGAGACATATGGATGGAACTTCCTGACACCTCCACCTAACCTTATCACAGGGGAAGAAGAATATGAAATTGAAAAGATATTGCGCCATCGCGGATGCCCGTCGGCACGCTCGTATCTTGTCCGATGGAAGGGTTATCTACCAGAAGAAGATTCCTGGGTCACAGAAGTCGATTTAGGGAATGCCCAGACTTTACTAAACGATTATAAGAAGCGGTTGAGGAAGAAAGAATAAACTATCCACCCACATGTCGTTGCTCGCCTCCATCTCCTCACCCTCTAGCCTCACCTGCTCCAGCACACCGTCCCTGTCTGAAACACGCCCACCTACACCCATTGTCACCCTAGAAGCTATAGACAATCTGGCCAGAGAATTGATCACCACCTCTCCATCCCCTCGCCCTCGACTACCCCCTGGAGTATCGTGGAGGAGTAATGATTGGCAGTCCCGCCCAGCCTCTCCAACCCACATAGATCTCCACCTACCCCATATCGAAGCCCCCACCGCAGCCGCTCGTCAATGACCCCCACTTGGGGGTGTTATTTGCTCCATCGCCTATGACCAGATCCTCGCTGATTCACGCTTTGCCCGAGCAATTGATGCTCATATTGAACCAGGGTCTGCCCTCCAAGCCCTCTATCTCGCCTTCCTTGCGACCACCTCCATGGCAGCGATGGGAAACCGGTTGTTGCAAGTATGGAGTACTCAGACAGAAGGGCAACGGCTGATGCAGATTCACGCATCAATAAAGGACAATTTGATTGTAGCAATGAATGAGTTGGGGCTCACAGATTTCTTTTTGGATGTAGACCGTTATAACCAAGCCCTTGCATCCAAACCGTCACTCAGTGCCTGCTTGTCGGACAGCCCCCCGACCACGCCCTCTGCCTCCTCCCAAGCTCTAGAAACCGAAGAGGAAATGTATGCTAGGAGGGTCGACAGTTGGTGGACAACAGATAATGGATGAGAACCTCTTCCTGGAAAACACCCCCAATACAATCAAGCCTGCTACTCTTGTCATTGCCTCAATCACATCCAGGTCGATTGCGATAGTTACCAGTGCCCCACCTGTCTCCTTTGGGCCCCGGGACACTGCGCCAATCATTGTCCACTCTGCAGACAAACGCCACCTCGCCAGCTTTCATCCTCTTCTTTGTCCTCTCATAGTTCGTCTCAACAATCCTTTCGGTCATCTTCTGCCTGGGCCACCATTACTTACGGATTGCCTCTTGCATCTGGTCGGTTTCGTACCTCCCATGCCTGTACATGGGGAACTACTTGTTCACGCCCTAATGCCTCTCCATATACCTGGCGTATTACTTCCCCAGTACATCAACCTGCCGCCCACTTGCCCTCCCCCATCGACAATCAACTCGACAACACTGCATACGCAAACATGACTGGCTCTCCATGCAGTTCAAACAGAGGACTGAATTAGGTTCGGCGCAGTAGCTTGAATGATAACAAGGGGGTAGTGTCACAATCCGTTTACAACTTCGTACAGGACTTACTCTTTTTCTCTCGTGATGCCCCTATTTGGACTACTTCGGCATCATGCTTGCCACCGCAATTTTCCTTCATCATGTCATTTGTATTACTATGTGGCTGCGCCTTACTCATTCCATAGCCCAGTCACCACGTTTATTTCCTTTTTATATCGTGGTCCATGTATTACAACAATATCTATATTTGGCGTGTAACTACACCATGTACAGTAGTTTAGTTCTCCTTGGTCAATACCAAGTGTTTTCTTTGCTCCGCAATGTTCTCTTCCATTGTGATTATCGGGCATCGAGTCTTCATCCTACTCTTGAGTGGACGCTTGCTTGTGCTACTTCTTGAGTCCCTATCCACAGGGGCTAACGAATGAGCCTCCTTCCACAGGGGCTATTTACGTATACAATTGGAACTTGGTTCATCCGAGGCTACGCTTGCGTCCTACCCAGAACAAGCGTAACAATCCCGAGATATGGCTCATGTCAAACCACTACGAACACTGTCAAGGACTGTACTCGCCAATGGATGATTTATCCCAAATCCAGCCCTCACATGTGCTGCACTAACTATGGCTACCAGTCTCACCATAGGCACCAAAAGGGAGAAAGTAACCCTTCTGGAGCAATACAAAGCATTCACCAACATTTTCTTGGATAAAGATACCCCGTTACCACCCAGCCGTGACTGCAATCATGACATCAATCTTGCAGAAACCTTTAAATTGAAAATAGAAAAACTATATCCCCTCATGGAAGAAAAAAAAAAAGTGCAAGATGAATTCCTAGATGAAAACTTGAAGTCAGGGAAAATACATCCATCCATCTCACCACAGGCTGCCCCATTTTTCTTTGTTAAAAAGAAAAATGAAAAACTCCGGCCAGTATAAGACTACAGATATCTAAACAAGCATACAATCCATGATGCATATCCTCTTCCATTGATATCCAACCTCTTAGACAAATTATGCAATGCTAAAATCTTCATGAAGTTCGACGTCCAATGGGGGTACAACAATATTTGTATCAAGGAAGGCAATCAATGGAAGGTGGCTTTCATCACTCATTGTGGACTTTTCGAACTGGTAGTTATGCCCTTCAGACCAAAAAATGCACCCACCATTTTTCAGCAGTTTATGAACAAAGAGTTTCAAGACCTAATTGCCAAAGGAAAGATCATCATCTACATGGACAATATCTCAAATTTCTCCTTTAACCAGCAGAAGCATGACAAAACAACTCAGCATGTACTCCAATGCATGAGAGAACTTCAACTACATCTCTGTCTCACCAAATGCCTCTTTAATTCTGAGTTCATGGAGTACCTCGGCATGATTGCCAAACCAGGCACTCTTGCCATGGATCCAGTAAAACTGGAAGATATCACCTCTTGGCCAACCTTGACAAAGCCAAAAGACATTCAGTCTTTTCTGGGGTTTGCAAACTTCTACCATTGCTTCATGCCAAATTACTCCAATGTGGCATGACCGCTCCTAGATTTGACAAAGAAGAACCACCTGTGGTCATGGACCACTGCCTGTGATGAAGCGTTTACCTGCCTCAAGGAAATATTTATGTCCCAACCAGTCTTGCACATGCTGGACACTTCACAACTGTTTGCTATCACAACAGATGCTTCCAAATCTGCTACCAGTGGCATTTTACTCCAAACCAACGAAAATGGTGAATGGCATCCATGCTCATATTTATCCCAGACATTTTCATCTACTGAACGAAATTATGACATTTATGATCAAGAACTTCTCGCAGTCATCCATGCATTGCAGGCCTGGTGACACTATCTTTTGGGCTCACCTCACCCAGTCCAGGTCTTTACGGATCATAAGAATTTAACATATTTTAAGCAACTGCAAAAGCTCAATTGATGCCAGGCTCAGTGGCTTCTTGTTATGCTTGTTCCAGGTAGGACACAAGCGTAGCCTTGGATGAACCAAGTCCCGAGCATAAGCGTAAATAGCCCCTGTGGAAGGTGGCTTGTCTGGTAACCCCTATGGAGAGGGACTCGAGAAGTAGCAGGAGCAAGCGTCCACTCAGGAGTAGGACAACAACTCGGTGCCAGATAATCACGACGGAAGAGAACATCGCGGAGCAAAGAAGACACTTGGTATTAACCAAGAAGAACTAAACTAAAGTACAGAGTGTAACTATGCGCAAGATATAGGTATTATCATAGTATATGGGCCATGACACAAAAGGGAATAAAGATGTTGACTGGGCTATTGAATGAGTAAGTGCGCAGCCATATGATAATACAAATGACGAGCATGGAGAAAAGCCTGCTGCGGCAGGTATGATGCCGAAGTAGTCCGTTTAAGGGCATCACGAAAGAAATAAAGTAAGTCTGGAGAAATGCAATGAATCGTAACACTACCCCCTCATTAATGTTCAAGCTTCTGCGACGAACCTCAATTCAACCCACAATCCATCCCGCATGGGGAACCAGACATATTTGCATATGCAGAGGCGTCAAGTTGGTCGTCAACGGGAGAAGGCGAGCGGGATACAAGTTGTTGGACTGGAGAAGTAATACACTGGGTATACGGAGCGGCGTTGGGGTGTGGACGATGAGTTCCCTGTGTATGGGTAGCGGAGGTATGAAACCAAGAGGATGAAAGAGGTAATCCATAGTGAACAGTGGCCTGATGGGAAGCGGACTGAAAGGATTGTTGTGAAGAGCTTTGGGATGAGAAAGAGGATGATGATAATTGGTGCGGTGGAATTTGGCGGTGTAAAGGGCACCTATTAGCACGGTGTCCTGGGGCCCAGAGGAGGCACGAGGGGCACTGATAGCTGTCACAATCGACCTGGATGTGATTTAGTCTATAACAAGAATAGCATGCTTGATTATAGCACGGATGATTTCTGGCTAACAGTTCTCTCCCGTTGTCTCCGGTCCACCAGAGATCTACATGTCACGCATACATTTCCTCTTCCGTGAGGAGAGTGCTTGATGATGCCAATGGAGTCGTAGACAGGGGGCTTTCAGATAGGTGAGTAGCTATTGAAGGTTTCTGAGTGAGCACTTGGTTGTACCTATCCACATTGAGAAAGAAATCTGTGAATCTGAGTTTGTTCATGGCTACAATGAGGTGATCTTTGAGAGCTGCATGGACCTGCATCAGCCATTGCCCATCCGTCTGTGTTTTCCATTCCTGTAAGAGGTGATTACCCATGGCGGCAAGGGAGGTCATAGCGAGGAAGGCGAGGTATAGTGCTTGCAGTGTGGATCCGGGTTCGATATGCGCATCTATTGTGCGAGCAAAGCGAGAGTCTGCCAATATTTGGTCATACACGATGGACTGAATGACTCCTCCCAACAGGAGTTGTTGCTGCATGGCTGCGATGGGAATGTCTATAGAGGGGAGGTGGAGGTTATTTCTTTCTGGGAAAGGGGTTCAGGTTTGCCAGTCATTGGCGGCCCAGGATACTCCTGGAGGTAAGCGAGGTCGGGGTGATGGGGATGCAGTGGTAATTTCGCAAGCGAGTTGTTCTATGGCAGTGATGGTGATGATAGGAGTGGGCGGTCAGGTGGACAATAGTGTGGGTGCCGTAGACCTGGTGAGGCTGGTCGGAGAGGAAATGGTAGATGTGTTGGTGGACATTCTTGTTCTGGGGTAATTGGACAACTTATTTTGACGCGAGCTGCTTTTTATAATCGTTCAGCAGGGTCCGTGCATGTCTGAAATCTGCTTCGGGGACCCCGGAATCTTCTTCTGATAGATAACCCTTCCATCAGACCAGATACCAGCAGGCCGACAGGCGTCCGCGATGGCGCAGTATTTTCTCAATTTCATATTCCTCTTCTCCTGCAATAAGGTCAAGTGAAGGTATTGGGAAATTTTGCCCATATGTCTTGGTTTCAGTGTACCTTGATAAGAGGGAAGTGTGGAATACATCATGAATTTTCCAGACCTTCGGAAGACGGAGGCGATATGTGATTGGGGAGAGTACCTGGATAATCTTGAAGGGGCCATCTCGTTTGGCTGCGAACTTTGGGTCTAGGACATTGCATCGTAGATTTCGTCCTTCCAGCCATACCTTTTCTCCTATTTTGAATGGGACGAATTTCTGTCTAGTCCATTTAATCATTACTTGCCGAGCTAGTTCATGCACAGCAATTGCTTCGTTCCTTTCTACTATCAGTCATTCGATACGCGATTGCACCACTGGGAGGTTCGTTGGGGGGACTACTGTCGGGAGGGTGGAAGGTTCGTACCCCATGCAGAGGTAGAATGGTGATTTTCCGGTTGGAGAATGGGGGCAGTGATTATGCACAAATTCAGTGGTTGTAAGGTGCTCCGTCCATTCCGTGGGGTGTGCGCCACAGACTATTCTTAAATACATTTCGATCTCCTGATTCATCCATTCTGTTTCTCCATCGGTTTGTGGGTGGTATGCGGTTGAAAGTGCCAAGCGATAATTTAACAGTCACCCAAGTTCTTTAGCAAAGGTGGAGGCGAACTGTGGTCCTCTATCTGAAATAGGCATTCCAGCGTCCAGTTCCAGGGGTGGTCTTTTTTTGTAAGGTCAAGGAGTGGTCGTGCAATATCAGAGTACCCGGGGATGAAGCAATGGTAGAAGTTGGCAAACCCAAGGAACGATTGTATTTCTCTGGGTTTAGTAGGCATGGGCCAGGATGTGATGCTGTCAATTTTTACGGGGTCCATTGCTAGCAAGCCAGGTTTGGCAATCATCCCAAGGTACTCAACTGATTCGGCATTAAAAAGACATTTGGCAAGTCAGAGCCACAGATGTAGTTCGCGCATGCGTTGCAAGACACGGCAAGTTGTCTGATCATGCATTGCTTGATCTGGGGAGAAAATCAAGATGTCGTCCATGTAAATCACGATATGCCCTTTAGTGATAAGGTCACGGAATTCCTTGTTCATAAATCGTTGGAAGGTAGCTGGGGCATTTTTGGGACTGAAGGGCATAACAACGGGTTCAAAAAGCCCCCTGTGAGTAATGAATGCTGCCTTCCATTGGTCGCC
>JBBPKM010000359.1:0-15750 GCA_038089255.1 Austroboletus rostrupii
TGGTTTATTCATTTGGCAAGTCCATTTTGCTCCAAAGTGTATGGGGCTGATGTTTCATGAATGGTTCCATCAGTTTGAAGTTTATTTTGGAACTCTGAGCCTGTATACTCCCCTCCTCCATTGCCTCAAAGGAATTCAACATGAGTGTTGGAAATTTCTTCTGTCTCGATTTTAGAGCAAAAGAATGTGACCATGTCAGACTTTCATTGTTCGTAAATCTTGGCTATATCTCCCTTGGACTTTAAGAAGTAGATCCAGGGAAAATGGGAGTGGTAATCAACAATCAGTAACCAGTACTTATGCCCTTCCTGAGATCTCAGAGATATTGGATCTCCAACATCAGTGTGTATGACTTGTAATGGTCAAACACTCTTCGCTCTTTGCTTGATTTAAAAGGAAGTTTCTTCATTTTTCTGAGGACACAGGGTTCACAGAATGCTAGGGATCCTGAGGTGGAGTCAATTCCCTGAAGTTGGCCATGCTTGACCATATGTTCTATTTGAGGAGCAGACATGTGTCCCATACATCGATGAAGTGTGTTGATGTCCATTGATATAAGGCTCAACTCTGGGGGCAGTTCAGGAGTTGTTTCAGCATGGTATAGGCTATCTCTGTGTGTTCCGAACATGATTGGGGTTTGTCCCTATTGAATGGAGCAAATATCAGAGTTTGCAGAGAAGTGGGTGCTTATTCCTGTGCTTGCTAGCTTGTTTATAGAGATGAGTGACAGGCAGAACTCAGGCACCAAAAGGACATTGCTAAGGTCAATCGCGAAATGCTTTCCTTTTACTGTGGAGCAAAGAGTGACCATTCCGATACTGATCACTGAAATAGTGGAGTTGTTTCCGAAACTGACTGGGTAAGGTGATGGGAGCAGTGAGTAGTTCCAGAACCATGAGCAGTGTGGAACCATGTGGGATGTTGCTCCTGAGTCGATAATGAGTGCCTGTTTTGTATTGGTTTTGGGTTTGGATAAGACATAGGCTTAAATACAATTGATTAGGGACTTAGCTACATTTTCAGTAACTACATTCGCTTGTTCTGAGGTTGGGGAGGTCTTATCCAATGTGTTTTCTGCTACATTTGCCCTTTCTTTTCCTTTCCCCCTCTTTCCCTTCTGGAGCTCCTTTACCCAGTTGTTATAGCTAAAGCACTTTTCAGTGGCATGCCCAGAGCATTGGTGATGTTTGCATCACAGAGTGTCGGAGGGTGTCGGAGTTCTGATAGGTTTATTTGATGTCTTCAGAGCTGAGTCAGTGCTTCCGGACAAATTTAGCCATGCCTCTTTTGAAAGAATTCTCATTTCAACAAGATCAAAAGTGAGTTTGAACTCCTCTATGGTGTTGATGATGGACAAGGTAAATAGGGTCCATTCAGGGGTTGTTGGGAGTAAGTTCAGCAGTATGAATGCAAGCAGTTTGGAGTCGACACTGAACTTCATCACTGCCAACCGAGATCCCAAGGTTTGGAGCTGCACAATGTGTTCAGAGATGGGGGATTTTCCATTCCAAGAGGTGGTGAAGAGCTGCTGGTGTAGGTAGAAGGCAGAGGGAAGGTTTGAGGCCTCATGCAAGGCAAGGAGTGCCTTGAAAAGGTCTTTGGATATAATGTGCTGCTATGTTTTAAGGAGATGTTACACTTGTTCTGGGTAGGACCAAACGTAGCCTTGGATGAACCAAGTACTGTAGACCTGTAAAGAGATTGATGAAGACCTCACATAATAGTAGCACAAGGAAGCGTCCACTCAAGAGTAGGACGATGACTCAGTACTTGATAAACTCAACGGAAGAAAACGCTGAGGAGCAAAGCAGACTTGGTATTAACCAAGGAGAACTAAACTAAAGTACATAGTGCTATGCGTACAACTGATATAGGTATCGATGTGAAGCACAGACCAAGAGAAGAAAAGAAAACAAAGTGCATGACTGGGCTATTGAAATGACAAAGGCGTAGTCGTGAAATAATCAGTCTTATGAGGCGGAAGGAAATCTGCAGCAGCAGATACAATGCCAAAGTAGTCCAAATAGGGGCATTGCAAGAGAAAAAGATTAAGTCCATATCAAGGAAAATGAATCATAACAGGAGGAGTGCATCGGAGATATGATCCTGAATGATTCCATGCACCTTCTCATTATGCTTCATCCATTTTTGAAGTTCCTCCGAGGTTGGTGATAGTGTGGTGGTGCTCAGAGTGGCAGCAGCAGTGGAGGTTGTGGGATTTGGAGAAGGGTCAGAGCCAAGTACAACATGTAGGACCTTTTTCCGACAAAGCTTGGCAATGATTCAAAGCTTTCAAATTGCAAAATTTGCCAGTCTTGTCAGGATAGGACAGGTGGTGGCATTGGTGCTTTTGTCTGATGGCATGACAGTGGCATTGTTTGCCAGGATATGGAATGAAGGGTATTGTAATGGCAGGGCTTTGAAGAAGTTGGAAAAATGCGCTCAAGTTTGGTGGTTTCGAGTTATTTGTGGGAGAGGATCCAGATGCTAGTTTGCACTAGCAGAGCTCATAACCTATTAAAAGGCTAAGTAAAAAGGCAGTAAATGCCCACTCAGTCACTGTCCAGGAGTGTGGAAGATGACTGAAATTCATCTAAGTAAAAAGGCAGTGAATGCCCACTATAGTACTTTTAGCTAAACATAGTAAAGTAAATAAAGTAGAACTCACCTTAGTCGCTGCCCAGGAGTGTAGAAGATGACTGAGGGAAGATGAAGATACAATGTCTGACCTATATATGTAAAAAGGGGTGAAGAAGTGATTGCATCATCTTTGCTAACTCCAATATGGAGATGCTAAAAGTAAAGGTTTAAAAGTAAGGAGTTAATATAACCATAGATAATGGAAGAATGGAGTGAAAGAAAACACAAGCTTAAACTAACTGAAAACATTTTAAGTGGTTTAGCATGTCTCCCGCGCACTGGCAAGAGATCTGTGCCATGCCTAACATCTCCAGCCCAAGATATGTGAGGAGGAGCTTGGAGGAGCTCAATATGGCTTGGAGATGGTCAGAGTTTTAAGGAGATTTGACAAGTAGGTTGAGATTGAGGTAAATAATAAACTTGAATGGGATATCTTTGAACTGTTTTTTGTCTTGTACATGAAGCAAGACACTAGGCACAAAGTGTTACATTTTATTTTTCCTTTTGTTCTCTTTTGTTCCGATGCTCTGATTGTCCGATTCCATGTTTCCAATAGCAGACTTATACCTAACAGTTTCCTTCTACAATGCCTATATGGACTACTTCGGCATCGTGTCTGCTGTGGCAGACTTCCTTCATAATATACTGATTACTGCGCAATCGCTCTATCTGTCAGCAGATAGCCCAGTCCTGCACTATATTTCCCCTTTCTCTCTTGGCCCATGCTCCATGTCAATATCTATATTTACTGGATACTGGAGTACTTGTATCTTTAGTTTAGTTCTCCTTGGTCAATACCAAGTTTGCTTTGCTCCTCTCCATTCTTTTCTGGCGAGTTATCAAGCTCTGAGTCTCCATCCTACTCTTGAGTGGACGCTTCCTCTTTGCTACTTACCAAAGTCCACTTCGGACTTATCTTCGACACACTCGGAACTTGGTTCATCTGAGGCTACACTTGGACCTACCTGGTATAAGTGTGACAAAAGAACTAAACTCCTTCGCAGTGACTAGCATCATCTAGATTGCCCATCATATCGAACAGTCATTTTTCATGGTGAAATCGGCAGAATTCCCTTGCACCCTCTACTGCATCCAAATCTTCAGAAGAAATACCCACAGATCCTAACGATCCTATTGACACCGAAGCCCCTGAACTTCAGCAGCTTGAGCAACAGCTTAGTAGCTCATTGATCATACCATACATACCAACCCTGCCAAGTTCTACATCCATTCCACAAACAGGAAGGATTTTCGCTTTTCCGCCCCAAAACATTGCACCTGCAAACCCACAAGTCACACCAACACCAATGTCGACAACTAATACATCTGTAAAACCTATGGAACTACGCCTCGGAACCCCAGAAGACTTTGATGGATCATATGCTCGGGCCCTCCTCTGATTATGATCAGTACAGCTCTATCTAGCCATCAATGACAAACTCTAGGAAACTCTGAATAAACAAATCGCCTATGCCCTATCCTTCATGAAAAAGGGTACAGCCCTCACTTGGGCAGATACGTTCCGAGAATCAAAACTCACCGCAGGCACCTTTACTTTAGGAACTTAGTCTGACTTCGAAACGAAATTCTGAGCAGCATTTGAAAATGCCAATGTAAAAGGAGACTCCTTAGCCTGATTAGCTTTGGAACGACTGGCAAAGAATAAAAACAGTGGATACAACCTGGCACTCCAAAATTATATTACCATGTTCCAAAGCAAAGTTGCCTTAACTGGTATCACCGATGACCAAGTTCTTATAAATTACTTCACTACTGGAATTCCTGTTCTGCTTATGTGCTGTATCCAATCCATGGAGAAGGTTCCTGATAAAATAAAAGATTGGTATGCAAGAGCAACCCACTTTGCCGGAGTAGAAGAGAGATCCCTGGAGATAGCCTGCGACAGAAGTAGGGGAAGCACTATGTTTACTCCATTATTTCATCCCCGACATACACCCACTCGGGATCTGAATGCTATGGATGTTGACACAGTAACAATTTGAAAGCTCACACTGGAAGAAAGAGAAAGGTGTCGAAAAGAAGGATTATGTTTCCTCTGTAGAAAGAAAGGCCATTCAGTCAAAAATTGTCCCAATAACCTGAATGCCCAGCCCACTCCATCTTTGAAGGTGGTATGGAAAGTAGAAGAAGAAATCAAGGCAAGCATTTTGGAGATGCAAGACGAAGAAACCATAGGCCAAATAAACCTGGGTTTTTAAATGGGAGAATGCCCGCCATGCACGTATCTCCCTCAATAGATGTCTCATGTAACGCTGTACCAGTAACTATGAAAGCAATGCACATCTCCATACAAATCATGATGCCCATTGACATGAACATCAAAGCCGTCGCTATCAATGCTCTAATAGATTCTGGAGCCCAAGTATCTTGCATCAATTGGGAGTTTGCCCGATCCAGAAAACTCTCCTAAAGCTGTCTTTCCACTCCTGTCACCATTCGAAATGTCGACACATCAACCAATAGCAATGGGACTATCAAGTTCAAAACCACACTGTTTGTCAATGTGAATGGCTTCGTATGGTCTACCGAATTTTACCTAATGAACTGCGGAAGGGAGACTATGATTCTAGAATTCCCCTGGCTTACTGCAGTTAACCCGGAAATAGATTGGAAAAAGAAGACACTCCAGATCCTGAAAGAAACGGACCAATCAGAGAACCTAATAGCTGCCCACGAAACAGAAAAACAACAGAGAGCAGCGTTATATGAATTATGAAGCCCACACTATATAATGCCATCACCTAAACATATAAATGTGGATGCTTTAGTGGACAAACATTTGTTCAGATACTTAAATCGGACAGAAGATGACATCCTTTGCAGTACTATCTGTTTAGCACAAGATATAGCATACCTCCAACCTCTCCGAACCCTCTCGCGAACTGTTTTGGCTAACGGAAAATTCATTCTGAACCCAACCTTGACTTGCGCCACCGTAATGACATCTACCGACCTCACTGCCCATGCCAAGAAAGAGGAAATCACCCTTCCCCCCCAGTATAGTAGCTATGCCAATATTTTCTCCGATGAAGACACTCTGCTTCCCCTGTCTCGAAACTGTGACCATGAAATCAACCTGGCTAACACATTTAAACCAAAGATCGGCAAACTCTACCCACTGGCTGCAAAGGAGTGTGCCACCCAAGATGAGTTCCTTGACAAAAATTTGAAGACGGGAAAAATACGCCTGTCTACATCTCCACAAGCAGCTCCATTTTTCTTCATCAAAAAGAAAGATGGAAAACTCAGACTGGTACAAGACTACCGGTATCTAAATGACCATATGATCTGCAATGCATACCCTCTTCCACTCATCTCGGACCTCCTCGACAAACTATGATCGGCGAAAGTATTCACAAAATTTAACGTTTGATGGGGGTATAACAATATTCGGATTAAGAAAGGGGATCAATGGAAAGCGGCATTCATTATGCACTGAGGATTGTTTGAACCCGTCATTATGCCATTCGGACCAAAAAATGCACCAGCTACCTTCCAACGCTTTATGAATAACAAATTTTGAGACCTCATCACCAAAGGACACCTTGTCATCTATATGGATGACATTTTAATCTTCTCCCCAGATCAACAGTCCCACGATGAAACCACACAGTGTGTTCTCCAACATATGAGAGAATTACACCTCCGACTTTGCTTGACAAAGTGTCTATTCAACTCTACTTCCATGGACTACCTCAGAATGATCATATGGCCAGGTTCCTTGGCTATGGATCCCATTAAACTAGAAGGGATCACATCGTGACCTACCCTGACTAAACCAAAAGAAGTCCACTTTTTCTTAGGTTTTGCAAACTTTTATCATCACTTTGTACCTAGATATTCAGACATTGCAAGACCTCTCTTAGACCTTATCAAAAAGGACCACATATGGTCATGGACTCCAGCTTGTAAAGAAGCCTTCCTCCGATTGAAACAAGCTTTTACTTCACAGCCCGTTCTCCATATGCCAGACATAACAAAACCTTTCGCCATTGCAACTGATGCCTCCAAGTATGCTACCGGAGGAATTCTTCTTCAAACCAATGAGAATGGAGAATGGCAACCATGCTCCTATTTATCCCAAACGTTCTCATCCACAGAACAAAACTATGACATCTACGACAGTGAACTGCTCACAGTTATCCAAGCTCTTACTGCCTGGCGACATTACCTCTTAGGATCCTATGCCCCTATCCGAGTCTTTATGGATCATAAGAATCTTATGTATTTTTGACAACCGCACAACCTAAACTGATGACAAGCTCGTTGGCTTTTGGACATTGTGGACTATGATCTCCAGATCCAACATGTTCCTGCTACACAGCTTGCTGGACCCAATGCACTCTCCTGCCGTCCGGACCGGTGTCCTGATGATTCCATCAACAATACGAATGTCACCCTTTTGCCTGCATCTTTATTTGTCAACCTTATCGATACAGCTCTTCATAATTGGATCTCTGAGGCCTCTGCAGCTGATTCTCTTGTGCTGTCCACATTACAATCCCTCAATGAAGATCTTCCTGCTTCACTCCGGTCTCACTTTGCCGATTGGTAGTATCAAAAGGGCATTCTCCTATACTGCGGCTGAATTTATGTCCCTCTGAACGTCACTCTTCAACAATCTATTATCGCCTGTTACCATGATCATGCTACTGCTGGTCATCCGGGCATCCTCAAAACATGCCAACTCGTTACCGCCACCTTCTGGTGGCCCAGACTTGCCACATTCATATGCTCTTATGTCGCCAGTTGTGCCCTGTGCCAACAATTGAAGATTAACACCCATCTTATGCTACCTCCCCTAATGTCCATTGCCTCCTCCTGTACCCATCTTTTCCAACAAATTTCTTGCGATCTCATTACCGGCCTTCCCCTCTCACATGGTTTTGATAGTCTCTTGGTTGTGGTCGACCATGGTCTTACGAAGGGGGTGATTCTCTGCCCAACCACAAAAGCGGTCACAGCAGAAGGTATTGCCTAGTTATTTTTTCACTCAGTCTACAAATGTTTTGGACTCTATGATAAGATTATTTCTGATCAGGGACTGCAATTCACCTCCAAATTCGCAAAAGAGCTCGGAAAACTCCTAAACTATAAACTAGCACTGTCCATAGCATACCACCCACAATCTGATGGAGAAATGGAACATGTCAACCAGGAAATAGAAACTTACCTGTGCATTGTATGTGGAAACAATCCAACGGAATGGTCAGAACATATTATGACAGCAGAATTTGTACACAATCATAGACCCCACTCAGTCATGAACAAGTCTCCTTTCTACTTAACTATGGGTTATGAACCAGTTGCACTCCTGGAAGTAATAGCAACAACAGACATCCCCATGGTAGAAGAATGCCTAAAAACCCTCTTAGCAGATAGACAAGAAGCAATTGCCACCTATGATTTAGCTCATCAAACTATGACCACCCGAATCCGACAGAACTTCTGTCCTTTTAAAGTAGGAGAAAAGATTTGGCTGGAAGCATGGAATCTCCGACAGAATATCATCAACCCAAAGTTCGCTCCAAAATGAGAAGGACCATTCATCATCACTCAGGTACTATCACCCATCACGTACCGACTACAACTCCCCAAAGCATGGAGAATCCATGATGTCTTCCACGCCACACTCCTAACTCAGTATACCAAGACTGAAATCTATGGACCCAATTTCCCATCACCACCACCTGACCTGGTTGCAGGAGAAGAGGAGTATGAAATAGAGCATATATTGCGCCATTGTGGGAGGCCATCGGCCTGTTTGTATCTGGTCTGATGGAAGGGATACACTGTGGAAGATGACTCTTGGCTCCCTGAAAAGGAGTTGCAGAACACCTGAAGGATTTTAGAAGGTTATAAAGGAAGAATACAAGGGGGGAAATAAACCAGAAACTCCCCACATGATCTACTCGAATAACAACATGTCCTCAGTAGCCTCCACTGTCTCCATCTCCTCTCCCTCCAATCTCTCCCGCTCCTCCGCCCCATCTCCGACCTCTACACACCCCGTCACCCCTCTAGTCACTAACTCTGCTATCAACGAGCTCTCCCAACAAATGGGTGTCCAATAGGGGGATAGTGAACCTTGGCACCCACAGTCACCCCCATGAAATGACCCAGTCATGTATTCAATCGAAGTTCCTTATGCCACACACTGCTGGAAAGATCCCCTCTCTGGAGTAGTAAAATCCATTGCTTATGATCAGATACTTGCCGATCTGCACTTTGCACAGTGCATAGACGCTCATGTTGAGCCCGACTCTGCCCTCCATTCGCTCTATATGGTTTACCTACAAACCACCTCAATTGCCACCATGGGCAATTTATTTTCACAGAAAACCTGAATGGAGAGAGAAGGGCAGCATCTCCTACAGATTCATGCAGAGATGAAGGACAAATTGGTGACAGCGATGCACAAACTAGGCTTCACCGACTTCTTTCTGGATGTGGACCAGTACTGTCAGCAAACAGCAGTATGCCCATCATTGGAGGCATGCCTCTCCGATACTCCAACAACCCTGTCGGCATCTTCCACGCCACTACATACAGACGAAGAACGATATGCAGCATGAGTTGACGCATGGTGGTCAGGTAACAATGGAGCTAACCTGCTACCAGCTAACCACCCATGATACAATCAAGCGTGCTATTCTTGCCACCATCTTCATCATATCTAGGTCAACTGTAATGTTTACCAATGTCCTAACTGCCTACGATGGGCGCTGGGCCACCAGGCCAACCGCTGCCCCCTTCGTCGTACTACCCCGCAGCAATCTCCATCTTCATCTTTGTCATCAGTAGTGTCCCAATATTCCTTTCGGACCCATGCTTTCGCCAGGACCACTGTTGTCTACAGATTGCCTATCTCACCTGCTGGGTTATGTACCCCCACTGCGCATACACAGGGACCTTCTCATACATGCCTCTACACCATATCGCATCGCGGGCACCCTTGTCCTCCTATTTGATGACCAACCCCACTTTCACCTCCCCTCTCCGATGACAGTCTCACAGCCGAGGCCTATGGCAATATCACCAGCTCACCTTATGGATCAAACTGAGGATTGAATTAGGTTCGTCGCAGTAGCTTGAACGGTAACTGGAGGGTAGTGTTACATTTTATTTTTCCTTTTGTTCTCTTTCATTCCAATGCTCCAATTGTCTGATTCCGTGTTTCCAATAGCAGACTTATACCTAACAGTTTCCTTCTATGATGCCTATATGGACTACTTCGGCATCATGTCTGCTGTGGCAGACTTCCTTCACGATATACTGATTACTGTGCAATCACTCTATTTGTCAGCAGATAGCCCAGTCCTGCACTGTATTTCCCCTTTCTCTCTTGGCCCATGCTCTGTATCAATATCTATATTTACTGGATACTGGAGTACTTGTATCTTTAGTTTAGTTCTCCTTGGTCAATACCAAGTTTGCTTTGCTCCTCTCCATTCTCTTCTGGCGAGTTATCAAGCTCTGAGTCTCCATCCTACTTTTGAGTGGATGCTTCCTCTTTGCTACTTACCGAAGTCCACTTCGGACTTATCTTCGACACACTCGGAACTTGGTTCATCCAAGGCTACACTTGGACCTACCTGGTACAAGTGTAACACAAAGTAGCACAAGGTTGTATGTGAGAAGGCATTAAATTTTTTCTTGTCTGGTTCTTATTGATAATAACAACAATTATAGTGGTTCAGTAGGATTACCATTACTCTTATCCAATTCTAATTTGCCAGGAAAAATAAATACTAGCTTTGGCATGTTTAACTTATCAAGGGACATGTAGTGTGGTGTGTGTGCAGAACTACAAATTTTGCTCAAGTCTTGGATGTTTGAATTATCCTGGCAGAACTGAAAATTCTGTTGATTTGAATTATTTTTTTTGTTCGAGAAGAATAACCACTTTTTTTTCAGCATCCCTATATTGTTTGCATGATAAAATGTAATTCAAAGTCACTTGTGTGGAGTTGTGGCTTCATGGTAATGTACCCAGAGATGAACAGAACTGTAAATTCTGCTAACACCAACAATGGGTTCGAATTGTCATATGAACTTAAAATTCTTTTATTGAAATTGATTACTGATTCCATGCATAATGTGGGACTTGTAGCTTGGTTGTATGTGCAGTGGAGACTTGAAACAGAACTTTAAATTCTGAACTGAACTTGAAATTCAGCTGGTTCGAATTGCATCCATGACTTTTTTATTCAACTGAGAATGATCCAGATCATATGCTATATGATGAAATATCGACCTATATAATATCATAGTCACTCTGCGAATTTAGTGACCTTTGAAAGGGAGGGTAGTACTACATTCAAAGGGGTTTTTTTTTCTGCCCTTAGATTATTCAAGCGTCGATGGTTTTTAGTGCTGGCCGTCCACATGCCACCAAAATAGGTGTCTCCAGGGATTCATGTCTAAAACGTTATGACAAACAAAGAGAGATACGTACAACATAATGAAGATCAAATGGGTGTCGATTCGTCATCACATGTCCATCTTACCTTCAAGAAACGAAAGATACGAGACGAACATACCAGTACGTGACAACTTTTGGACTAGTTCCCATCGCTCGTCTTCACCTTTGATTTCCACTAAACACGGAATGGTAGGTTTAAAGTAGGCGGCATGGCATATGGGTTAGCATCGTCTATCGGCGAATAGCCTACACAAATTTCAGTGATGCAGTGATTGGGCACGCCCCACCTGGTTATTCCAGAAGCTCGGCACACTAGACGAACTCTGGGGGTGGAATCACCCCATCGAACACAATTTGCAACATCTTGAGACGTTCATAATGGGCCAATATAGCACCCACAGCACCAATGCTTGCTGTTGGACAACCTCGAAAAATGCACTATTTCCCAACACTCATTTGAGAATCCTCAGGTTTGTGAATGACTTTGCTAGATTCCTGTGTCAGCTCTTGCCCGATTCACTGCATTACTTGGGTTCGACGGAGTGCCAGGATAGGGGAGCTTAGTCAAGTATACTCGGTAAGCCTTGCGAGTGAATCCAGTTGTTGTATGTGGAGTGCACACTACCTTTACACATATGCAGCTGCTTGCTGTCTCGTGCTCATCTCCACCGCGGACGCCGCCATCCGCGCCATTAATAGCCTCTGCCTGACTGGTAAGTAGGTTGAGATCGAGGCGAATGAGCTCAAATGAGACATCTTCGAACTGTTCTTGGTCTTGTGCATGGAGCAAGACGCCGGACACGATGTCACCTTGGATGGGGTGAGTTTGGGCGAGGAATTTTTTTTTTTTTGAGTACCTGAACGCCATCTCGGAAGTGAATCACAGCGCCTGTGACGGGAGCTAGCTAGGTTAATTGGAAGTATATCCCCAAAAGGGCATGTCATCAGCGTACCCAGTCGCAGCGATCGAAATGATAATGACTGACCGTAACTTTGAGGATGACCATCATGAAATGCGCTTGAAGGTGGTTAGGGCGCGTATCTAGGAAACGCGACATGGGTATGCGGGATGGGTTCCAACTCAATACATATCAGAATGTCATCGCCGTCATGTGCATTGGATTATGGCAGATGGCAAATACAGGAGGTGAAACCATCTTCTCAAGAGTGGCAGCCGATTTGCCCCTGCGTGCCCAAATGGAATCCAAGCTTACGGTAACGTCGAAACGGCTAGCTTATTGGACGCCGAGTCTCCTACAGAAATTTACACCGCCAAATCGTGGAAAGGGAAAGTCGGTCGCCTAAACTAGTTGTGAGACCGGATGTCCTCCCGTGTAACCTCCAAACATGAGTCCCAGGCTCTATTGTTGGATCACGGATGCATTCGGATCGTTGACAGCGCAAAGACCCAGAACGGGTCGAACGGCGCATATGACAGCTGATTCTGGTTGGTAGCCAATCGCGTCATGTTTGGAAAACACGAGGCGTTTCCAAAAAACCCATGATCAAGCGGCCTTACTAGTAAACCGTACAAAAACACGTCATATATACCACTATGATAATCTCGCGTTATAATCAGCAACAAGATCTTTCATAAGTTTCTCCAACTTAGCTGCCTGCTTCACGTATATTGTGGTCTCTGGGTTGTACAGCCGACAGTTGTCAAATATCAACTGGGCATCGTCCAACAACATCCGGAGGTTTACATATTGGTTCGTGTTCAATTTGTGTTCCATGGTACTAAAGTCTGCACAAGATCGCTCAGCTACATCCAAAAAAAGGTCTGGAAAAGACTGACCCATGGGTCGCTTGATGACCTCGTAATAATCGGTCACTTCGTCTGCGCTAACAGGAACCAAAAAGGGCCACGCATTTGGCTGAGCTTTCAAATCCCCAAGAAGCCGTTGCATAAAATTATGTTCGGCACTCTGTGGTGTTGAACGAGGACTAGCAATGTCAAAGAATTAAGCACTAGTGAAGCGAATCCGAACGATCAGTCTTACATTGTAGACATCCCAGGCGTCCAGCCGCTCTCCCCTGTTACACTCTAAGTACATGTAGACAGCTTCTCATCCAAAATTGACTTACTGAGCCCCGGAACATCTCTAGGATCCACTGCGCCTTCGAAAACACCCTCCTGGAACTGGTCCAAGCCCTTATATACGACATGTGACTTTGATTTCTCCCTAATCTTTGCTATGATCGCTTCCCGCTGTTTGGAAATGATATTTGTCTTGTCAAGGTAATCGACCTTGCGTAACATCGCACATTGCATGATCGTACCGCCTTCGTAATCCTTGATGTAGCCCGCCCACACCGATCGAGGCAAAGTAATATCCTTCGAAAACCCTTGCTTCTTGAAGAAAATCACAGCAAAGTTGTCCGCATAGGTCAAGAAATGCATTATTTCCGGGTATGCCTTGCGTACATGGGCTTTGAAGTGGTCCATAAGCATGCCTCCGTAACCCTGGAATACCACTTGAGCAACTGCCGCGAAGACAAGATAAAGCATACCTTGACTTGGTCAACAGAAGCCGTAGCAAAGAAGACAATCTCTGCAAAGCCACGATGGGGGAACGGGCGATAACAGATTCCTCCGACCACCTTATAGCCTCGTTTGATAATGGCGAGAGCTTTCGAATTTTTGTCATAAACAAGTCGAGCGATGTATTCCCGAGGCATCATGGGCAATTGCGTCCGGAAGAGCGTTTTCAAACCAGTTAGAATTACAAGTGAACGGGGTTTCGCGTCGTTCTCGACGGCTGTTACTTGAATGACGCGCTTCCGAAGCTCCACGAAGGCTGCTTTCTCAGCTTTCAAAGGAGGCTAAAAAGCACTGCGTTATTGGGGCATGAATTGTAGACGGGTCAAATACGACATACATGGGAAGAGGTTAACGGCCCTGCATCAACTGTGACGCCGGTAGCAAGCCTCGTCAGCTGGGATTCGTCCATCTTCTCTTCCACTTTCACCTTTGGATCTGGAAGATGTCCATTCATACCATTGATGTCAAGCGGCATGCTAGATGTAGGAGCGGTCTGTGACTTGGATTTCATACTCGAGGTTTTCTTTCCAGCCCTTTTGTTTGATTTTCGCGCGGGCATATCTTGTATATGGGTAACCTTCCCGGCGAGCGGTTTGTCGTCCTCGTCCTCTTCATCCGCATCGCTCAATGATGATAGAGACAACCGGCGTCTCTTCGAGGGCGGTTCGTCACCATCGCTCAACATAGAAGAAGTGTGCGAACGAGCTCTCTCTAATGGGGACTCTGAATGCCCTACAAAATTTGTGAGCAGGAGGACGATTTTGGATCGCCGAACATCTCACCGACAGACGGACAATGCATTGAGACGAGCGAAATCGGCAACTTCATTTTTTGCCTCAAAGACGAGATGTCGTCGTCGGTGTAGTCGAAGTCGAGTAGTTTGTCTACCTCCTGCAGAGAACCAGCTGGTCAACAACAACCAACGGAGGCATCTCGGTAAGATGACTGCCAACCTGAGACGAGGAATGGGACAAGTTTAGTCGTCGAGCATAGGCTCAAAGGCACAAACTTGCCTGAAGCATCTCGTCTAGACGGATAGCCAAACGACCTCTCCGGGAGAACTCCTCCCTTCCTATAATGCTTTCGTCTGCCCCGTGGTCCGCAACCTCATGCCCACATATACAGATGCACAAATATGCTGGCTCGTCATCCTCGTCAGAACCATACTGATCCAGTGCACCGAGGGATGATTTGCGGCTGCCTTCGCCGGCTGGAACGACTTCGAACTCGGGCGAAGGATGGAGGCCGAGACAGGTACCACACGCGGTACATGGTGTATGGCGGGCGATCTTGAACGTCAGCGCAGCATCTGAGAAAGCCGTTTCAGACGCGGATGGATATGTTAGTCTCATGGCCAAGTCGTCGTGCGTGGTGGTGATGCAACTAGGACGCTGGCCAAACAAAGACCCCAAACACACCTGTATTACTCATATCCGTACTACTTTGCATGCAAGAGCTAGGATTCCATTTGGGCACGCAGGGGCAAATCGGCTGTCACTCTCGAGAAGATGGTTTCAGCTGCTGTATTTGCTACCCGCCATGATCCAATGCACACGACGGCGACGACATTCTGATGTGTATTGAGCTGGAACCCATCCCGCATATCCATGTCGCATTTCCTAGATACGCGCCCTAGCCACCTTCAAGCACATTTCATGATGGTCATCCTCAAAGTCACAGGTCGGCCATTGTCGTTCGATCTAACAATATCCCCTCTGTCGTTGCGACCGGGTACGCTGATGATGTGCCCTTTCGGGGATACACTTCCAATTAACCTAGCTAACTCTTGTCGCAGGCGCCGTGATTCACTTCCGAGGCGGCATTTGGGCACTCAAAAAAAAAATTCCTCGTGCAAACTCATCCCGTCCAAGGCGCCATCGTGCCCGTTTTGCTCCGTGTACAAGACCGAGAGCAGTTCGAGGATGTCTCATTCGCCTCGATCTCGACCTACTTACCAGTCAGGCAGAGGCTATTAATGGCGCGGATGGCGGCGTCCGCGGCGGAGATAAGCGCGAGACGGCAAGCAGCTGCATATGTGTAAAGGTAGTGTGCACTCCGCATACGACAACTGGATTCACTCGCAAGGCTTACCGAGTATACTTGACTAAGCTCCCCTATT
>JBBPKM010000360.1:0-15739 GCA_038089255.1 Austroboletus rostrupii
TTGACTTGTAAGAACACTTGGCTCAGAGCGGTTTTATTTCTCATTATGTCATCCTCAGTTCCCAATCTGTGGCGCGGCTGAACACCTCATGGTCCAACAACCCCAGATTAGGTCCGCAGAGTAGGAAAAAGGGTGGCTTTGCAGGCCGAGACGACTTGGAGGAGACTCGCAGGTATCGGGGGAGCCCGAGAGAGGATCCCAGACGTGGTCACGGTGACTACGAAATGCTGTTTGAGGTGCCACCTGCTGGGTCATCGCACCGCCAGAAGCAAGACCGCAGCAGGCAACGGACGCGGTCCCGTTCTCCTATGCCGTGTGACCGCCGACATGGCAGGGACCGCCGACCATCACCGGAGCGTCGATAGTTGAGGCTGTTCGTCTGTTTAGGCTTGTTTGTAAGCCCCTGAAATGGTCACACCCCTGTCTTGCAGTTCGGACTACTCATCACCCGTCGTTTCCCAAGTATGTAAGTGTCAGTTCTTCCTCCCTCCGCACCACCCCGTTCGTTTCCGCGCTGCGCTTCTTGAGTCGCGACATCCTATAAAGAAACACGCTCTTCCTGCACTCGACGTTCAACCGCACCTCCATCATGACGATCTCTGACCACGACTCATTCCCAGAGGACGCCGACATTTTCCTCGAGTCCGGGGATGGCGTCAAGTTTTGTGTCCACCGCTGCATCCTGTCAAGTGCCTCCCCTTTCTTTGAACACATGTTTGCTCTTCCGCAGCCCCCTCCAGACGGCAAGGATCATCGCCCGGTGATACCTGTATCGGAGCATAGTTCCACTGTTGGCGCCTTGCTCCAGTTCGTTTACCCCGAGCCAGACCCCGTTATCACGTCATTGGACGAGCTTGTTTCTCTCCTCACGGCCTCTGTCAAGTACGATTTTTTGGGTCCAATAGCTGCCCTACGCAAAGAACTCTTGTCACCCCGCTTCCTCGACGAAAGTCCCATCCGCGTCTATGCCATATCCAGTCGCTTTGACTTCGAGTACGAAGCGCAGGTTGCTTCACGGCATACACTCTCTTGTAACATTATCCTGGACTGTCCTCTGTCCGACGACCTCAAGTACATATCTGCACATGCCTATCATCGTCTTCTCGTGCTGCATAGGGTGCGTGCCGAATCTGCACAAGCACTTTTGAAGATACCTCAGGATGTTAAGTGCATGCAATGCTCGGGGCCGTTTTACGGCGCTTTCGTTCCCCCAAAGTGGTGGAAAGAGTTTGAGAAGCTGGCGAGGGAGGAGCTCTCTATTCGTCCGACGACAGATGTCATCTTCAGCATGCCCTTTCTAGCACGAGTCGCACAACTGTCGGGGTGTATCCGATGCGCTGGAAGTATTCTCGATGCACACGCGTTCTTAGCTGGTTTAAAGAAGCAGATTGATGACCTTGCCTCTACGATATGAATTAACTATTGTAGTGCTCCGTTAGATCCAGAACATCATGACACCGTTTACCATCAACGACGAGTATTGATTCGGTACAAATACTGTAACATTGTACCTCTAATACATATTGTACAATGGTGGTAGTGTACTATAATTTGCTCGACTACAATCAAGTTCTCACGCACTAATCCGATCAGTCTTATCCTGTCCACTAAGCGTTATCTTGCCCGCTTTACCTGAAAAACACCCTTTCCAACGCCAACCATGTCCACGCCACAGCTTGCCCTATTCAAATTACCAGTTGTAGACAATGAGCCGATGGTGAGCGAACAAATGATATTATCAGTCCGTCCAAACGCCCAGAATATGTTAGAGGAGCTATGCTGTAGGTTCGCCGGAACGAAGGGGGCTAGAGGCAGCCTTGAGACAGATGGAACAAGAATTACCTTTCGAGGTACCATGCATTGTCAATGGAAAACAGGTCTGATACAATCACTGGGTCTCAGCTCCTTACAGAGCACATTTGGAGATTAGATAAAGACCGGAAGACTGGCGAAGCAAATCATCCCATCAGATCACACCAGACACCTGTGTGCGTACCATGAAGCGGACCAAGCCACCATCGCGAGTGCGATTGACGGGGCACTTGCCGCAAAGGCAGAGTGGGAAGCCTTGCCATGGAATGATAGGGCTGCTATCTTCCTCAGAGCTGCAGAACTTGTTAGCGGTAAGTATCGCTATAAACTCATGACAGCCACCATGCTTGGTCAAGGAAAAAATGCTTGGCAAGCTGAGATTGATGCTGCTGCCGAGGTGCGTGTTTCGGAACCTAAAACTGTCATCATGATAGATCTTGTTTGATCCACTCTGGATTGTAGCTGTCCGATTTCTTCCGTTTTGGAGCAAAGTATGTGGAAGAACTCTATTCTCAGCAGCCCCCCAAAAATGCACAAGGATCGTGGAAGTGAGTTCGTCTGATATTTAGCTATGTAACATCCGATTGTCTGACGTGATCTTCAAAGTCGCATTGAGTACCGAGCACTTGAAGGCTTCGTTCTAGCCGTCTCTCCGTTTAATTTTACTGCCATTGGCGGCAACCTTCCAGGAGGTGTGCAATTGTTCCGTAGTTTTTATTTCAACCAAAACTAATTGGAATTCGGGCTTGTAAAGTTCCTGCACTAGTGGGGAATGTCGTGGTTTGGAAACCTTCGCCTGCAGCTACATATTCAAATTACATTGTCTACCAAATTCTCGCGGAAGCTGGCATCCCTCCTGGTGTCATCCAATTTGTGCCCGGACCACCACCCGAGGTCGTGGCGCAGGCCATCGCGCACCATAATTTTGCAGCGTTGCATTTTACTGGAAGCACCTTTGTATTCAGGAAATTATGGAAGGATATTGCTGCTAATCTCGACAGATACAGAACTTATCCCAGGATCGTCGGAGAGACTGGTGGAAAGAACTTCCATCTCATCCACAAGTCAGCGGAAATCCGTAATGCGGTACTCCAGAGCATCAGAGGAGGGTTTGAATACCAAGGTGAGCTACGTACGTCTTGACTGCAAGTCAAGGCACTAAATTGTATGACAGGACAAAAGTGCTCTGCGCTGTCTAGGCTGTACGTTTCTTCGTCAGTTTGGCATGGGGGTTTCAAGGATAGTTTCTTGGTCGAGATTTCAAAGATCAGTGTCGGCGCGGTCCAGGACTTTACACACTTCATGGGGCCAGTCATGTAATATTTCACTTCTGTTGCATGTGGTCCATGCTCATAGGTGCCCAGTGGTCGGCCAGCTTACGACAAGATCCTGGAGTATATTGAAAAGGCAAAGGCTGCTGGCGGAAAAATTCTCATTGGGGGAAAAGGTAGGTTATGTACGATTCGGGGCGCCAGGTATCAATTATAATTTGGGCCTACAGGGGACGATTCCAAAGGCTTTTTTGTTCAACCGACTGTCATTCTGACAGAAGATCCCCAGTCAATAACTATGACTGAAGAGATTTTCGGTCCGGTAATTACGGTAACTTTCCGACTTTTGCAAGAAGAATTTTCTGGAAGCATATAATTCACAGGTCTACGTATACGATGATGCAGACTTTAAGAAGACCTTGGATTTAATTGACAATACATCTACCTATGCCCTGACTGGCTCCATGTAAGTCAAAATCTTAATACATTCGATGGATGTTTAATTTGATTGTAGTTTTGCCACTGACCGAAAGGCGCTTGTCAATGCAACGAACAAGTTGCGCAACGCAGCTGGTAATGTGTACTACAATGAGAAGTGCACAGGCGCTGTTGTTGGACAGCAACCCTTTGGAGGTGCACGTGCAAGCGGCACTAATGACAAAGCGGGGAGCATTAACATCTTCTATCGCTTTGTGTCGGCCAGAAGCATTAAGGAGAACTTTGTAGGACTGGAAGATTTCCAGTACCCATCTAACTTGATCAGTAAAGAAAGCGTATCTGTAAACTAACTGGGGCTGTGATGTAGTCATCAGATTGTTGCGTTCAATTTATCCCAAATTCTTCTGGGCATGCATCAGTACTGCTGGGCTTGTTCAGTCAAAAAATCAGTGCATCCTACAATCAGTCGTGCCCGTCGCTATTTTTTCCACTACGTGAAAAGCTTTTTTGTGGATGCCGCTCGAGAGGAGGCTGGGCAAGCAAAAGGAGGCAGCATCGGCAAGTCGATACGGGTACCAGAGAATCAACACCAAAACTGGGACGGCGACGGATCAATGTAAGATGCGGTTTTACGAATGCTGGTGGACAAGTACAAGCCTATTCGGTCTGGGCCTATTTGAGTTGCAGACCAAAAACTGAAGGACTCGCCCCCGCAGATCCGCCCGTCTACGGTCTCCGCACCTATCATTCGGCGAGGAATAGCGGGCGAGCCGCTTTTGCCTGGCATCGAGGGCCACCGACCTTAGCATACAACCTTCAAGGCGGTCGTGTCGATAAAATTTGGCAACTTCACAACATCCTCGGTTCGCTATCGACTAAATCTGACGACAGCGAGGGGTGCACGAGATGGACCGAAAGAGAGCTAGCAAAGCGCAATCAGCAGGCACAACGACTGTCACGCGTGCAAGTCGACCTTGTATTACCGTCCTAGCCTGAGGGTTGCTGAGGACAGACAAGCTCGTTCGCAAATTAATGCTATCACTCTGAAAGGATGGGAGGGACTCATAGAAGATCGTATAGAGATGTTAAGGCTCGCTGTGCACCGTACGCAGCTCATTCCGCGAATGGTATTTCTCATGAACCGGATCGTGGTCGAAGTCCAAATAGGTCAGAGACGCACGAACTCGTATTGAATGTGTGCGAACTAACGCTGCGCCAGAGCTGGAAAGTGCGATAAACGCGCTCTGTAAAAGCCTGACAGACTCTTGGACCGGACGCGCGATTCGGACGACTCGGCCTGGGCCTCACTTGTCGAGCGCGGTTTTGAGGAGTGGGAACTGTCTTATCCTGACGCTGCCACCGCTGAAATAAATTTACTCGTGCATGAATACAATGCAATACAATGCAATGGCGCCGTACGCGGTCCGGCGTATGAGAGGATGAAGCGTGGCGGTGGCTACGAGTAGAGTGTGCAAACAAAAGGTATGTAAACAAACAACTAGTGTTTGGTAAACAGGCAAAGAACAATCAAATTTTTATTTATTTTTGAAACAAAAGGTTCTGTTCCCGCCTCGTGCCATCCAATCCATAAAAACCCGCTCTCGTTGGTTCCTCCCCCCATCACCCGCTCCCTCTTCTCCCCCCCAATGGCCCTGTACGAGAGAGTCGAAGAGTTCAAATCCGGCCCCGTCACTGCGGAGATCGCTGTGCGTCCCCCTTGCTCCCCCTCCCCGTCCTCTTTCTCACCGTTCTTTAGCTGGGTGACATCGTTTCTGTCAACCACGAACGCTATGGTCGCAGGGAAGGTCTCGTGGTCGGCTCCTTCTCCGACTCCCTCGTGCGTCTCTCCTTGCCTTTCTCCCCGCTTCGGCGCCTCAGCGCTTTTGTAGGGCCGCCAGATCGTTGAAGTTCAACTCGAAGCCAACGAAATTTACCAAGCATTGTGCGCTTTCGACCTCTATTCTGTGCCGTCGGTGAATTCACGATGCCCTTTAGGTACCCGACCGTCACCCGTGTGAGACGCACCGTGACCTACACCAGGCCCAATCCAGTCGTCAAGCAGCGTACTGTAGAGCGACGCATCTACTGGTGATTCCACTAGTCCTTTGTATCTCACCCTCGACCACCAAACGTTTTGTATTGTTAAATATTTGCTCTGCATCTGGGACATGCCGCTCATCATCCCAATTCTCGAAGCTCCGTCAGGGAGTGGAATGTGCTCACTCGTATGATTACTTCTCTGTTGGGTCATGGCACGAACTGCGATGCAGGACATTTGCAGAAAAAAATTTATAACCGTCGGGTTGGTGGGAACGATTACCTCTGTACTTATTGATTGTGGGCCAGTGAACTGTTTTTCTTTTTGTGCAAGGTCCATGTCACTGGTAGACAATATAACCTATTTCCGGGTCCCATTTTGCCTGATAATGATAAATCGCCGAGTTCGTGGCCATGTCAACGTTTGGTAATGACAGGATTACTCTGACATGCATGACGGTTACCATGGGCTGAGGTCGAAGGACTAAATGAGTAGAATCTAGATATATTCGTACTTGAGGAATTATGTGCAACCGTGCTCGGAGTGCAGTAGAGATACATGGCCCAGGAGGTACCTAATGCCAGTAGCGTGTAATAAAGCATGATGAGATATAATTCGATTTATGTTTGAAAGTCCACTATAGGTGAGGGCTGATTGAAGATGGTGTTGCAGGGTATATATGATTAAGAGTAGGAAGCCGACGAATATCAGGAGCTGACACGGAAAGACTCGGCAGATCCAGTGATTCCGTCGACAAACCTACTCCGTGGTTTCGCTCCCTGGTTGGTTTTAGAGTTGCTGACGAATGGCTGGCATTTCCGTTCAGGTAGATCGTCGACCCCGCAAACCCATTTCCACTAGGAACCATGTCCTTGATTGAGCCTCGCTCGGATGGTGCAACTGATGCACTCCTCCCCCTTCCCGCAACTACGCTCCGCACGATACGGGCACCGTACCCTGTTCTCTCCACCTCTTCCCTTGAAACTAGCGATGCCGCAGATCCGTTGATCCCATTAGTCGAGTGGTTCGGCTTAAGGGTTTCCTCTGAGCTTCGTGGTGAGCCGTGTAGTGGATAAATTCCAGGGCGTGACTGTACCACGCGTTCGTAATAGAGCATGAAAGCTCCTGAACCTTCTTGCAGTACAGTTTCGATACCACATTCTTTGACGGAGTCGTCGCTGATGCGAAGCCAGCCTCGGCCAGGTCGGTACATCGAGTCGACTGCGTCATCATCATCTCTGATATGTCCGTACTGGAGACACCTTTCACACTCGCACCCCAGAGGATGAGCCAAACGTGGTGGGGAAAAACGGGCCGTACCATAGGATGGAGGGCGAGGTTTCCGTCGGAAACAGACGTAGTGTCCAAAGGAGTGTTGACCATAATGACAGACAACAGCAGATAGATGATAAATAGTCCGAGCTGTCGAATACATGGCTTGAGTGGGTGTTGTGGAGCGAGGCAGATTAGGGGGTGGTGCTGAAATTGGGACAGAAGGAACGGTGGAAAGACTGCCAGAAGTCATAAATGGAGTAAGGTCTAGAATTTCGGGGAATACGACGCGTATGGAGTTCTTCATGGCAAACTGGCCATAGCTCAGCGAACGATTGAGGTGAAGTGCAAGCACTAGCGGAGGCTAGGCGAATGTCAGATAATATAATGGACCAGAGTTTGAAGATGGAGATACCCTTGCGATCATTGCTTGCTTTGTGGAGGCTCTGCTGAATACCTTGTCCAGTTTCACTCCCTTCACGTCCTCTTCCAGCCGACCATGCTCCAACGACGCTCTCAGTCTCATCTCTAGCTTTCTTGCTTCCTTCGCCTTTCGTTTCTTCGAAACTGTGGCTTGTGCATCCGAACCAACGAGTTTCTCTAGACGTTCTGCTTCGAATGCAAGGCGTCGATGGGTTGCGGTAACTGAGCACTTCCGACAAATACAGTCGTTCAGCATTTCAAGCTTGGTGTATTCAGCGAGACAGTCTTCCAGACGGCAACTTGGCTGGTCTACGGTAAGCGCAGAAGAGTATCAACGAAAAACCAACTCACAACAAATCTCGGCACCGCAAGCTGCCAGCTATCAAAGGCAAAATGCATGACTGCTTCCGTGTATCCACATTCCATACAACTTCTTCTGTTTGCTGTCAAACCATCGAATACAGTCATTCCTATATCCTTGCCTGCCTCCCCGTCGATATGCGACAGGCCCCCCAATCCACGATCTCGTTGACGTTCCCTGTTAATGGCAGCAACTTCCTTCTTTATACACTCAGAGACAAGTTGGAACAGCTCCTGGGCATCCTGGTGTTCACGAGAAGAAAAGAGAGAGCTATGCTTTCCAGGGGAATGATTCATCAGAGCCTCAATTATCTCTAGTGGCCGGATTGAATGATACGAACTCCGTGGACTATTTAATTCTGAAACGAGTTTCAGTCAAATATATCGTTCAGAAGACACTAGATAGACCTTGTAGTAACGTTAAAAGTGCGTCGATCACAGGCGAGGCAACATCTAGCTGTACAGCTCTGCCGTGAGCGGTGGCTAGGTAAGGTTGCAAGTAGGACAAAGAAGCCATTGCCTGTAACAGATAGTGAGGATTGCATGTACAAAAACTGTTGGTAATGGCTTACCTGGATAGTAGAATTCATAAAGCAGTACGTGCCCGAAATATTCACAAGGCCAGGATAGTAACCTTCGATTGGTTCTTGTCTAGGATCTGCAGCGGAGGGTCAGGCCATTACTTTGAGAGTCAATGACCCAGCGAACCTGGTCTGGCATATCCATGCATTTCTAATTGTTCACCTCGACGAAGCCTTTTCTTGAGCTTTTTCGTCTCATGCGATGACGCAACGTTCGACTGGCCACCGCTCCAGTTCCAAGGGAGGTACGAAACGAGATTTTCAAGGACCATAACGAGGGATGTAGTCTCAAGCGAGAACCTTTTGACACTTTGGGCACAGACAAGCGCTGCGGTAGGAAAAAGAAAGAATATTGCAAGGGGTGCGATCTGTGAGAAGAGCGGATATTGGAGTAGATTTGCGAGCCAGACTCTTAACTCTTCTGGGGTGTTCATGGAGGTAAACCACTTTCACGCCAGGAACGACATGAGCACTTCAACTAGCCAAGTAGTTGCGGCGAGCTCGCTCAATATGCTGTACGAGCCGAATTAATTTAAAAACTTTCATATAAATATGGTCGCTCTGCTTTTCAATGGCTACCTAGCGCAATGGTAGCGCGTTTGGCTTCGATTGCCCGACGGTACCAAAAGGTTGCAGGTTCGAGTCCTGCGGTGGTCATGCCTTTTTACTAGTTTTATTTGACACGTGACCCTCGCGTCGTCCAACATCACCCGTGTCGCCCGTGAGTCTCGATCTAAGCGTACGACTCGCTCAACTTCTTTCTTATGACCCGCGCCACTGCTGTGCTACTTTCACAACACTCCTCCAACCCACTGGAGGTTGGTTCTTCAGATCCGCGTAATAGGGCATATCACAGAGAGTACCTGTCCGCTCAAAAAGCAAATGGTGCCCCAAACTCTACCTCCGAGGATGGCGGTGGCGACTGTGGTGACCAAGAGATGGCCGACTATCACAATCACCTTGCTCAGCTGTACAATCGACCACTCTCTGCCATGAAGTCAAGGTCGAACGCAGACGAACTTCCCATTATGGTCGATCTTGGCGAGAGCGACGACGAGCCCCATTCTATGGACTGCCCACAGGATATGTGTGACCTTGAGGACTACGAAGATGACGAAGATCCGGACGACGCGGACGCTCCGGGGGAAACGGATGAGGAGATGACAATCTACCTCAAGCCTGCAGAAGAGCGAGGAGAAATACATCTGGAAATCGCCAGTTTATTGGAAGCCGTACCCCAACTATCGCACGAATACAGAATAGTGGACCGCCTAGGCACAGGGACTTTTTCGTCTGTGTACAAGGCCATCGATCTGTGGTATCATACCAAGTGGGATAATACACCATGGCATGGTCACCATTCTCCTTCTTCATCAGCATATCATCAAAGTGTGCCACACCCCAAAGGGAGCAAGGTCTTCGTTGCTATTAAACGTATATATGTTACAAGCAGCCCCGAACGTATTCGAAATGAAATATCCATTATGGAGGACTGCAGAGGAACTCGCCACACGTGCCAATTGATCACTGCCTTCCGCAACCGGGACCAAGTAGTTGCGGTCATGCCTTACAATCGCAATGAGGATTTTCGCGTAAGTGTATGGTCCATTCCCTCGCTATATAACTGGCAACGTCTTCTCAGGACTTTTTTATGGATCTTTCAATAGCAGGCATAAAAGCATACTTTCGGTGTATGTTTCGGGCCCTTCGTGATGTTCATGCTCGAGGCATCATTCATCGCGATGTCAAACCTGCCAACTTTCTTTTTGATCCTCGGACTGGTATCGGTACCTTATGTGACTTTGGACTGGCCAGTGTATGTTTTGAACGTTCTCTCTTTTCCCAATTATACCTACCTTTCTATATCAGCGAATGGATTCATCAATGCCAACGCATGGAGCGTGCCTCCATACCCCACCATCACGGGAATTTCCACATGGAAAGCTCAAAGCTCGAGAGGAGATCGATATGGAACAGCTCAGAAAAATGCAAAAAGAGGCCCGACATAAGAGTTCATGGGCAAGCGATAAGGTTGGGTATCCCGATAAAGACACTCGGTCCGTTTTTATTGTACTGCCTACTTATTTAGTCTATCTCAGCGATTTTGTCGATTTTGCAGACCACATTCAAAGGCTAATCGAGCAGGTACGCGGGGATTTCGAGCCCCAGAAGTGCTGTTAAAATGCGGATCACAGACAGGCGGTGGGTTATTCTCGTTTAAATATTTGGTTTGCAATCTAAGACACTGGGAAAGCAATCGATGTTTGGGCCGCTGGTGCAATATTACTTTTCTTTTTGACGAAAAAATTTCCTCTTTTTCAATCGAGCGATGACACTGAAGCCCTGATGGAAATTGCCACGATCATCGGTCGACAGAAGACAGAAAAGACTGCTATCCTACATAGTTTGTGTGTTTTTATCTTGCATAAATTTCCTAACCCTGTTTTTTAGGCCGCACGTTTGCAACAAATGTGCCTTCTTTAACCCTCGATGGGATTAGCTGGCGTGAATTTGTCGAAAGGCAAAATCCTGAAGTGGTGCAGGTGTCGAGCCCTGATCCTCGTTACTATCCATACAACATTCACGGAGTACGATCCACACCCGGTCACCCCCCTCCTTCATCCCCTTCATCGGTTTGCCTCCAGGACGGTGAAAACTCCTTTTGTTTTCCCATACAGGCATGTACTCTCCCACTGCATCCGACTAAAGAATCACACCGAGTCGACATGGAAAATGCGTTCTCACTCCTCAAACAATTGATGGAACCGGAGTCTCATCGCCGAATCACCCCGCGCAGTGCACTATATCACCCGTTTCTCATAGATCCCTCAGAACCCGAGGACGACGAGCTCTTTCCACATCCTTCAGGTGAAGGGGTATGTCAAAAATTTCATTTTAAAGATGCGGTTACGGAGGAACATTGCTTGTTGCTTAAAGGCGATGGGGAGGAAAAGGTCAGAAGGCTAGAAGCTGGCGAGGGGATAGCCATTGGCAATGCACCTTGCGAGTTTCATAGGGGAGAATTCGGATTGGAAGACTAACATGTGATAGTAGTAATGTAGTATTCTCATTCTCATTTTGTGCTACTCTTCAAAGTTATTACCTGGTGACAGCAAACCCCGATGCGGCAAGCACCATCAATTGAGGGAAAAGACCAAAAATGACCACCGCAGGACTCGAACCTGCAACCTTTTGGTACCGTCGGGCAATCGAAGCCAAACGCGCTACCATTGCGCTAGGTAGCCATGACATATGGCAAAACTATTTAAAATCAATACCTTTTTATCCTTTTTGAGCACCGCGGCTCCAAGGACACCTCCAGAGGTTCTGTACCTCCATGGCACTCAACTGGGTGACAGTCGTCGAAAGCAAGCCCTTGCTCTTACAGGGTGAAAGCTTCATTGAGACTATTGATAACGTTAAATGCAACCTCGCCGTCCCAGCGAATGCCGGGACGAAGAAGCTCGAGGCAGTTGGCGCAATAGCTCTCACGGACCAGCGGGTACGTGGCACGAGCGCATGTACTTACTATACGTTCTCACTGGAGAACAGCTCATCTGGACTAATTTAGATGCCAGGTCGTCCTTCAGCTCGTTGACGATCCCCTTACCTTCAATCCTCTCCTCCAAATTCGAGCAGCCCGTATTCGGAACAAACTATCTCGTAATCGGCATGAAGCCCACTCCCGGAGGTGATCTGACGGATGGGACCACCCTCGAGATCAGGTTTCTCGATGCGGGGATGTTTAGATTTGTGGGCATTTTGGAAAAGACGCGCGAGAGGGCGATCTTCATGAAGAGGCAATCAGTGGAGGAGGAGGAACATCTACGTTCGTATAACCGAATTCATGCCTACTCCATTTTGCTCACAGTGATCGTATTTTCTACAGCTGAGTATACATCTCCTAGCGCGTCCTCAGCGACGAATGCACCTGCGCATTATGCAGATCTCCCTCCGGGTTATGATGGCTGAGAAGGACCACTACATTCAAAGTACCGGAGACCGATGGTCGTGTCCCTTGATCGAAATGGGTGCCAACAGGCCATCTATTGTCCCACTCTCAGACCATCCTGTATAAGTAACGTGTCAAGGCTATATGTCGTTATATTCGGATTACACATGGGAGGTGTCTGATCGTGATTCCCGGGCCAGTTCCCCGTAGGCAATTAGTATGCAGCTAACTGACTTGGCTTGGCTTTGGCACTCATGAAGTTCCGCTCTTGTAGCGGCCGCTGATGGCAAGCGATGCAGGCTGGTTTTCCCAGATAAAGAGGCTACCAAACCGACTCAAGCTGATCTACCAATGAAGCGAACTGCGAGGGTCTAATCTCTCCATTTCATGAAAGATAAATCAAACTCGTCCAACAAATAAGAATAGAAATGAATAAATGCAAACGAGCACGAGTAGGTAACAACCGAAAGTCAAGTTTGTTATCAATATGTTACCTGATGGACCAGACATAAATGCGAGAAGAAAAAAGGAACTAGATATCCCTCCCCTGACCCTCTCGTCCAAACAGCCGAGGCACGCCTGCGTCCTCCCAAAGCCTGTCATGAACATTACGAGGGTGCACTCCAGTACTTGTCAAACTAGGGAATAATGAAGTGAGTGTCTGGGGAGGAGAGAGTGGCTGAGAATGCCCCGATGTACAGGGATAGAAATCAGATGACCCAGGAGCGGATCCAGGTGACGGGACGGAGGTAGAAGTGTGAGCAACGCCGGAGATCGTGTGCGACGCGACCTGCTTAAAATTTAGTACGGTTCGACTTAATGTTCGTAATACCACTGTGCGGTCCAGCCAAGGGCCGGCTGGCCCAGTAGAGTGGGAAACATTTTGACTATCGCTCCCGCCTTGATTCATGAAAGTTGAGTGAATGGAAGAATCCGAGAGACCACGCCGAAGAAGGGGGCGTTCACGCAAAGGGCTGGGAACATCATTGGCCTCTGAACCTTCAAGGTTGCGAATGGAGACAGAATGGGTATCAAGAATCGCATCCATATCTCGTGAAAGGTTGGACGGCTTCCTCGTCTTATCTATAAATGTATCCGAGGCGGCGGGGACAGTACTTGCAGGTTCTGCTGATAAAAGTGCGGACTGGACACGACGAGGTACGCGAGGCAGGACAACCCACGGTTCTGACGCGTCATCCAAGTGCGGTGCGCCTGCAAAGATGCCCATTACGCCACGGACATTAGTTTGTGTAGATGCAGACGAATGAGGAAGAGAACGAAAATTTGGAAGATGATTCTGTGTCCCTTCGTCATCCGGGTGAGCCGAGAACATACTAGTCACAGATCTACCGGCACCAATCCCAGAAAATTCGACATTAACTGTCGTAGCAGAGGCTGCAAGTGCTGGGCCAATCTTCGGTGCCAAACGCGGAGCGTTCCCACTGGCGCGGCCTCTGCTGGCTGGCCGAGGTGGTGGTGGTGGTGTTACAGAGGGCGCTCCGCTAATATCGTGCGGAAAAGAGTTGAACAGCTTCGAAAATGGAGCTATCCAGCTAGCACCAATGCCAACTGCCTTCCTCTCCTTTCCCAAGGCTTTTGCCGGATCAAGGACCATCTCGCTGACTTTAACTGCAATAGTTGGATCGAGTATGATATCGTTCAGAGTGACGCGCATTTGCCCCATTTCCTCCAAAACTTCCCTAAATAGTTTGAACAATCCTCGAAGGTCTTTCCGTGTGCATATTGTAGTCAGCCTATCGTCTTCAAGCCAGGTTCGATGCTGTGCTCGTAGATGCGAGAAGTCCGACAGAATATTACTAACGGTTGTTCGGGAAAGGTGCTTGACGTCTGCCCCGTGTAGGTGCTGGCGTTTTAGGCGATTGGTAAGCGTAAGGGCATCAGCTTGTGTCGTACGATGGAGGAGGGAATGCATGCGCTCCAAAAGGCTTGCCATCAGCGAACCGATACCATCAAGCATCGATGAAGAATCCGAGTGAGCATCAGGAGGGAATGTAGATGACTGATCGATAAAAGATGTTGTCAGTTGGCCGATGCCAGGTAGTCCAAGCCATTGATCGGTCTGTACGGCTTTCGTTCTCCGATTCGAGTGCAGTACCTTTTGGTGGTCACTTTCTGATTCGTTATCCGTATCGAGGTTGAAATGCGACGCAGGGTATCGGGGTTGAGGGCGAACAAAAGTAGTGTACTTTGTTGCCGAAGCTAGGAAAGAGTCTGCTGGAGAGAGGGGTCTACGACCAGTCTCAGGAGTCAATGGTTCCTGGGAACAAATGTGAGCTAGACTAATATTAACGAAAGTCACTTACATATGCAAGATGGGACCGTGACTCGACACTAGATGGACGTCTCCTGCAGCTAAAAAGCTTTGGCTTTTGTCAGATGGCACAAAACAATGTATAGTATCGTTTCTCACCGATTCTTTGGCAAGGGAAGACGGCCGGCTGGACGTCCGAGAGTGTTTGGACGGAGTCGGCACTAATCGACCGGATTAATTTCTGCTACTCAAGGTAGGCGTAAATCAAGTTTACCTCGTATAGGTGGTACGATACTCTGTTCTCCCATTTCCCTCTGCAGTGCCTGCAGATCTTCACGGGAATCTGTCAACAACTTATGCAACTCCTTATTGTCCGCTTTCAGAATTTCGTTGTCCGCAACTAAAGACTCAATGACTCTGACAACCTCTGAGTCTTCATCCGCGACTGACTTGACATCATGCTAAGAAACCACAAATGAGAAATATACCAAAGCCTAAACACCAAATGGCACACAGAAATGTGGAGGTCATCCAGCCTGGAACGAACGTCCTGTAAGAGCGACTCGGACGACTCTAATCGGCGTAAGCGTTTGATTTCGAGATCGTCTTGCAAGCGGCGCACTTCGGCTTGCAGTTTATCTAGATGGGAGGTGAAGATTGGCATGCCTCTCTACGCCGTCGGGGGATCGTTTACCTGTGCGAATCTTAAGTGCAGCTAGGCGTGCCTCTGCAAAATCCGCTCGTTGAGCCTGGCTGTCACGCTCTTGTTGGATATCGTCATTCTCCTGGAGAGCGGCAGACAGCTTGGTGTCCAACCCCACAGTACGCGCGTGGTGCGCACTCAATTTGGAGACTTGAGTGCGTGCCTCGTCCAATTCATGCACCAAGGCTTTATTTGCCATTTCCGCAACCTCGTTGTTCAGAAGTGCCTGCGTGAGCCGCTACACGAGGCTAGTCAGGAAGTGCACATGTGCACACAGAATGAACCTGAAGGACTAGCCTTTTCGAGCACTGCGTTCTCCTTCAAGAGCTCCGCAACTCGTGTATCTAATTCAGGTTCGCCTGTCTCGGCATCACTAGCTATGCTGTCTAGCGTAGCCCTCCGTAGCATGGAGCCATTCTGCTGCGCGGGGGTGAGGATGTGAAGTCATGAAGTATGTATGTGAGACAAACCTCGTGCTTGCGTACATACGCTTCATGGCGTTGCAGCAATGCAGAACCGACCTCTGCAAGGGAATTAGCAAGGTCCCGGTGGTGCCCAGCTAGGGATTTAGACTCACCTGCACTGAGGATAAGTCTACTTTCAAGCTTGGACTTGAG